>JAPEVF010000746.1:0-22209 GCA_029747585.1 Pleurotus djamor
CCACCCCCTCCACCACCCATGATGGCATATCCACCGCCCATGATCCATCCTATCCCGATGATGGCGCCCCCGCCTCCACCCCCAATGGTCCCAATGCCTATGATGGCACCGCCCATGATGGCAATGTCCCCAGTCCCAATGATGCCACCGATGCCACCGCCTATGTTGATGTACTAGTGTGTACTCTTGGGCATCCACAGTTGGGTGGCTGCGATAACGTACTCCATCTACGTATATACTGCATTTCCATTGACAGATTGCCTCGGATCTAGTTATCAATATGCCTCTTCTCTCATATGCATCTTGATATTTATACTTGCTCGCTTGTACAACCAACACGTTTTATTTATTGTTTCAAAGCATCCATGTTCATTTATTTATCACCTCCACCGCTCTTGACCATCATATTCCTAGGGGGTAAAGATATAAACAATGAGATCGCGATAAAGGAAAGACAGAACTTACCCGTAGTCACGCACTGGCCTGGGTGGGCTGACTACTGAAAGTTGAGAGAGATCGATCTGCTTTGGGTGTTGGGGGTATTGTAATACTGTGTTGATGGACTTCGTTAGATAAAGAAGTGCCATTTCAACGGAAAAAGACGCACATTCGTTCCTTTGGAATGGTAACGAAGTCGGTGCCTAAAGTCTATGACGCATACTGAGTCGACCGGACTACTGCTCATGGGAGATGCGGCTTACTGAACTGCACGGGGAACCTGGCAGGATTATTGGATTTGAAGACGGAGATTCCCTTGATGGGAAAGCTCATGCTTTGAGGGTTCGATGGCTAGCGATAATCACTGCGTCAGGATCTACATTTGGAACGGCCAATATCAAGGAACGTGCATTCTTCATGTAGGCGACGGCGGATTCAGCTTCAAGATGCCCTGGGGTATGGCCGGTTTGCTGTGCGTATTGGCCTCGAGAAAATGTTTCATAATATATGACTTCCCAAGGGAACAGTTCGGTTCCGTTGTTTCGACGCAACTGAAGCGTCTCTCTGTAGTCGATTGTGTCTGAGATTTGCCGGTGGTTGTTAGTAAGGTAAGGCGACTGAGCAGCTCAAGGCACTCACGGTCGTAATATTGACCGCTTTGAACACCATAGGGTGGGGCTTGCTTCACCGCGGTAATGCCCGGTCCAGCGCCAACCGAGACGTGGAACTGACGTTCGTAGTAAATTGAACCGAGCCTAACGGTTCCGCTGTGCACGAAAAGGAGCACAATTTCTCCCTTGGAAGCAAAATTGGGATCGTCGAGTCCGGCGCCGGAGACATACTTGTAGACATCGACGTTCCATGTGACGGTGCCAGCGGACACTCCATTTGTCCAGGTCACTGGCGCGTTGTTGAGGATGGTAAGAGTTTGTCTACCGTTGAGAAAAGTCATTATTATGTGGAGAGCGAGAGAAGGACGAGGTACTTACTTGCCCCAATAGTTGGTGTTGTCAGGAGGGATAAGCTGGGTGTGCAGGGCTCGAGGTCCCCTTTCAACTGCGTCGTACTGTTCTTGGTCTTCATCGTAATCCTCCTTGGTGTTTGAGGGAATAGATGTCTCAAGGGATGTGTCCATGATGGGCGTGTCGAGAAATATTCCCCTTCCCTAGCACTTTATGTAGCTCGACTTTGGCGATGTCGCCATCTGGGTCATCGATGTGGAGCAGACGTTGTTTTCGGAGTGAACGCGGATGCGAATTAGATACGCAAACCATTGCACACCATTGTCTTCCCATTGGATCGCGAAGGGACCCGCAGCGGTCAGCATGGGAGGTTTGACTTCCAAGCCAAGGCCTGAGTGTCAGCCGATGTGCAACTCGGGCTCGATGTGATCTTGGGGGTCAGAAGAGTCCTGTCATACGTAGCTGAGGAGCCGAACAGTACTCGCCAGAGTCTGAGTACTGAGGTATGTGTCGTTCCCATGAAATAAGAGGTCCACCTTGGGTCCACCTAATCAAAAGGATATTTATTGTCACCAATTGAGCTGTTTCGCGTAGCGAACCGAAGAGAAAATTCCCGCAACCCTCAGGCATTATACGTTCGCACCACAGTACAAAGTCTTGGGCTCGCGAGATGTCCAGGCTTCCATTCGCAGAGCCTGATGTTGTGGAGAGGTTGGCAGTGCAGGTAGACCGTAGTGGAGCAAGCTTCAAATTCGATAGTCCCCTCGTGAGTGTAATCATATCAAGATTGGCTGGCTACAGCAAGGCATTTCATGCGTTATTTCTCTGCTGCATACGAGTGGAGCCCAGAGCAGCTGGGGAAGGTTGCGGAAGGAGTTGGTTGGGAGACGGGTCCTGGGCTTTGCCTGGGGTTGGTAACTTGAGCGCTTGCTTAAGCGCCTGTCCGGCCCGAGGCAGCCCGCCACACAGCCACAACGACTTCGCCAAAGACTTTTGGCCACACACCTGAACGACCACCATTGCCAAACGATGGAGGAACAGTGAGCTAGCCACTACCACACAGGCATCGTTACCGTTTATGGTAGTATTCCCAGTGATAAACTTCTCGCAGACAAAGGGCGACCCTTTTTTATAGGTTTAGAAGGTCTTTATGACACCCAGACAGTGGCCCAAGCTCCCCTTACCGAATGTGGCCTCGGTGGTGGAACCGACATATTTTGAAGACTGGATTTGGGTAGCCCGACAGTGGACGCGGTAGCAATTGCAAGTCACGGGAAAGGCCACAGCATGTCATTGTTGTCCACAATTTCTCTGTGGTATTTAAGACGAATCCGATGTGGCCAGAGGACAACTCGAAGATGAACCACAACCACAACTATCGTCTTCAGCAGCCACACACAACCGCAGGCAACCCAGCTGGGCAGTTCTCCAAGTCTACCAACGACTTCGACGCGGTGTCCAGTGCTCGAGCCCGACCTTCTCCCTATAACGAGCACCAAAATGTATTCGTCGAATTAACCCATCAATCATCTCGTTTCTCTCCGGTCCACGGGCTACTCACTTTGATTCGCACATCTCCCAAGATTGGAGCGTCCGTCAAGTCTCTTACTATCAAACTGGCCCCAGGATTCAGCGAGGCCCTTACCGGCCAGCAACTTGAAATGTCGATTATTTTACCCGACCTTACTTGCTTGGAAAATCTGGTGCTCATGGGCTCGGGGAATACAGAGGTATACTGGAACCCGAATCTCTGGAGGGGACTCCAAATCATCGTGGCTTCGCCGACTATCATCCAGCTCTCCTTGGAAGACATCAAGTTTGGATATAATCGTCACTACACCAACCTGCTTGGGAAGCGCTACGCTCCGCTTCCTCTCTTGAAGCTCAGTCACGCGACGCTTATCTTCCCTGCCGTTCAAGTAGATGGGTTCTCAGCCTCCGAGCTTTTTGTTGAAGACTGTGATTTCATGGAACTCGCAAACCTTTTCACGGCTTCTAGAGGTTCCGCGATCAAGGCTCTTACTGTTGACGACATCGGTGGAAAAGGATGCGGTACCTTCCTGGCTTTGGTGGGTCATAATGTTGAAACGCTCTCCATTGGCGAAGGTATGTTTTGCTCTTCTCACTGCGACTTCAACTTTGACGTTGAACGTCTTCTCCAGGGACCTACTCCGTTCTTGCCGAGCAATCTGACAGCCTGAAACCCGTCAATCTCCTTGCTTTTGCTAATATACAACGCATCGCAGTCCTCTCTAATGGACCAGGACTCCTCAAACTTCTTAATACCCTTGGCAACCTCCCCTACTTGGAAACCTTGGCTATCGAGTTTGTCGGAGCCTCCCTTCTGCGCGACGGGCGACTCGAAATTCTCGATGCACTTGGTACCTATGCCTTCCGAAACCTTAAAGAAGTAATCGTCTCCATCAATGTATTGCTCCCTAGCCATCCTTTTATTACCCTTCGAAAGCGTCTACCTACCCTCATCGCGAGGCGTCTTTTGTGCTTTTCCTACGGCGATCAGGTCTATGATACTCAGGCGATTATCCACGTCTCTCAAGCTCTTCCTAGTGCTTGGTATGGTGGTTATAAGACGGACATGCTCCCGGTCTACGCGAATCATGGTTTAACTTTCTCCAATCTGCTTTCGTCGCCCAGCCATCCCTGTGCTTGGTTAGGACCCGCGTTGCACCCCGCGCCTCCTGTGCCCATCAAGAAAGACATTGTCAAGGTAAAGAAAGACGCTAGCAAACAACTCCCCGCATCTCTGAAGCGAGCCATAGTCAAAGCCCTCAAGCAATACCGGCAACCTCTTGTTACCATCAACCCTGGGGCTCCGGTTTCATATCCGAAGATGCGATTCCCCTTGCCTCCAGCTTTGGCTCCTCCTGTTGCGATCAAAGATCACACCTTCTCGTCTTAGGGTATCGTCTGCTTTGTCGCGTCGAGCTTGCCCGCACCCCCGTTTATTTCGCAGTATCACTGTACTCACTCTCATTTTTCTCTCATCTTACTTGCGCTCCATCAAATCTCGCGCCTTTTATCTACTACCTCCATACTCTCATGTCATCTGTATCTCTTGTACTCAATTTCAATTGACCTCTTGTGATGACTTTACCCGCCCTCCCAATATAAAGGGCTTGCCAGTCGAAAGTTTGTCGTTGGCTTTTCGATGATTTGACATTCCGTCCCAGCGGGCGCTTACTCCCTCGACTCCCTTGAACCCGACCCAACGCGTCAAAAACGCGTTTTGTCAATAACTCTTCTTTACTCGGCTTCAACCCGTTCCATCGTTCCCAATGTCTGATGAAATGAACGCGAAGGCTTAAGGACACCCTCAAGAGTAGACGCAGATGCGAAAGCAGCTGTCGATGAGGCGCTGAACTATGATCTTTCTGGTCAAGGTCGAACTGTCAAGGAGAGGTTTAGCGAAGCCAAAACGAACCCATAGGATCATCTGATGCGTGAAGAATCGAGAGCGGATTCAATTAACTTGTAATTAACTTGGGACCTCGGGTTGACTAACTGTCATTGGTGCTGATTCTCTCCGTAATCCCCTGCCTAACCAATTCTCTTCCATTTCTTGTAAGTACATGTTCCAATGATTTCCCTGGTTATTCCCTTGCTAAAAGCTCTTTGCATACCACGCTCCGGGTGTCCTACTAGGCATATGGACCCAGAGTTGGACTACTATGAACGGGATGTGGCTACCCCAACCATCGTGCGTCGCCGTGTGTTCGAAGTCTCGCGCATGTGAACTCACCTTGATATCTCAGATTGATTGGTCTACTGCGCTCGCAACGTATCGCATCATTCATCTTTGAAGCATGACGTCCTACGCGCCGCAGGAATCAACAATCCAACAGCGTTGTGGCTTGTCCCGTAGAATTTCGATCTACATATCAAATACATACTTATACCAACCCCGGAGTTCCCGAGAATCGAAGGAGCGCGGAACAATATTTTTGGTCGTTGTTGAATGATGCAGCTTGACCATCACCGAGCTAACACGCTTTCTGATACAAGGCAGCGATGCTCGCCCCGTGAAGACATCAGATAGATGTCACCGGAAGGTTAACTGGGATAGTGTCGATTTCGTGGACGGTGGCCTGTCGGTAGCCTGGGGTATAAATGCTTCTTTCGCGAACGTAGCTGGAGGATCTCAACGCTGCGCTTGCGTCCTCCACCTTCAATCTCAACATGCTCCACACTGCGTCGCTGCTGGTCGCCGTCTTCTTTGCTGTTTGTGCAGCCGCTACGCCATCGGTGTCTATTCGTGACTCTCCCATCACGCTCCCTCTCGCAAGGAAGACGAACTTCACTCGCAGTATCAACCTCGTGAAGGCCGATCAGGCCCGAGCCCGAGCACTCTGGGCTCGCGCAGAGGCCAAAGCCACCGGGAATCCCTCTCTCCTCCACAATACCGTTATAAACGAGCAAATCAGTAACCAATATGTTGCGTACGCCGCCTCCGTCTACGTTGGAAATCCTTCTAGAACATGTATTATCCACCCTCTTTGACTGGCTCCTACTCATCGCGTCTCTCGTTTTAGTTGACTTGCTCATCGACACTGGTAGCTCCAACACCTGGGTGAAGGGTGAGCGCTACGTTCGATCCACCACAAGTCGAAAGACCAATGACACCGTCGTGAGTATCGAACCACTCAAGATCTGGTGCTTCTATTGATGCTTCATATCGTAGGCTGTTCGTTATGGATCTGGATACTTCTCCGGAGACGAGTTCATTGATCGTGTTTCCTTCGGGAATGGCCTTGACATCCCACAACAATCCATTGGTGTTGCTAAACGATCCGATGGGCTCTCCGGTTTCGATGGTATCTTGGGGTATGTTCAAAATATGCATCTAGTACAAGTCCTCTTCTTACATCCCCACTCAGCATTGGTCCAGTTCAGTTGACCTACGGTAGACATCATTTCCGTCCAAGTGCTATCTCCCCCACTCATGAGGTCGCAATATAGCAACCCTCTTCCCTCATAATACTAGTCTTATCCCCACGGTTACCGACAATCTCTTCTCCAACGGAGTCATCCCCCAGAACCTCATAGGAATATATTTCAAACCCACCACCACTGTGGCTGACATGGATGGTGGAGAGCTTAACTGGGGCAAGTAAAACTACCAGGGTTCGCTATGATCAAATTATTCATGTTCTTTGCAGGCGGAATCGACGGTTCCAAGACCACTGGGCCCGTCCACTTCACGTATGTTTACCTGCTCACACAGCAGACTATGTTATTGATGATCTTTATACTGAAAGAAATATCACCTCTGAACGCCCCTCGAGTAGTTTCTGGGGTGTTAACCAATCTATCCGCTACGGTTCTGACACGACAATCCTTTCTTCTGGTGCTGGTATCGTTGACACTGGTCAGCCACTATTTTATCAAATGGTATTTTTACTCATAATCTTTAATAGGCACAACATTGATTCTCATTGCTTCTGGTGAGTTCGCAGTCCTGGTCGCTGATTGGTTCCATCCCTCTCACATAATCCTCAACGTAGATGCTTTCAAGAGATACACTGAAGCTATCGGTGCTGCTCTTGACGATAAGACCGGACTGCTTCGCATTACCTCTACTCAATTCGCTAAAATTTGCAGCCTCTTTTTCATCATCGACGGCGTATGTAGCATGCCTCACCTACTGCTCAGCAACGATAAATGAACTAACAACACTATCCCATATAGATATCCTATGAGTTAACACCGAACGCACAAATTTGGCCTCGCGCTCTTAACACGGCCATCGGTGGAGACCCCGACCACATCTATCTCATCGTAGCCGACCTCGGTTCGCTATCTGGCATTGATTTTATCAATGGTTATACTTTCCTTCAGCGATACTACACCGTCTACGATACCACAAACCGTCGTGTCGGTTTTGCTACCACCCCAAACACCTTCGCAACGTCCAACTAAACGTAAACGCTAGAGTTCATGCACATGTATAATATGGCTTGAAATCAGCAATGTACACTTAGTTTGATAGTAAAGGACTATTTGTATGTTTGTATCCGCACGGTCAAAAGAGTGTTCCTTCCAGGGGTTCGGGTGTCTTCAAACCGCTTCTTTCTCATCTTATACATATGTTCGGCCATAATTCAAGCACGTCAAATCTGAGGCCTCGTACCCATGAACCATCCTAAGAAGACATCTGGCACTTCCTGTATTTTCTGCGCATGGTGGACGCTTGTTTGGGTTTCAACGTTTCAACTTCAAGATCCAACTGAACACTTGCAAGGTCACCAGCCTGCAATCAATCACGGCTACCATTGTCGTGAGCCCAACGGCATTACAGCGGGATATCTGAGAGGTTGACGTCGCTTACTGGGAGCTACAGCATGCAGGAGCATTTGGTACTCTTCATTTACATGGGACGGCACAACATTTCTGCCGACTGTCTGTCTTTGTTGTTTTTCCCTTCCCAGTGCATTCGCTAAAGGCTTCATACAGGGAGCGATATACCGAGAAACTGGCGAGGCCCATCTGGTAACACGGTGACTTGACCATTCAGATCCAGTGAAAACGTACAACGAGCGCCTCCGATTGTATCTGAAGCCTACTGGCGTTCGGAATTCTCAGAGAATGAAAATGATTCCAGAAAAAAATTCTGGGTCGTCCCGAGTGCAGTCGACAGATTTCCTGGTCAGCACCGGGTATATCTGAGGAGGTCTGAGGAGGTCTGAGGAGGTCTGAGGAGGTCTGATCATTGGAAGTATTGGTGAATTCAATATTTATTCGCATTTATAATGTATATTTTTTACATTACAAGACACAGTACAATATGTTGAGCGCATACAAATTGACCCTGACTCTTCCCCGCCCTCGCAGCAACAGAGGGCACGATCCGCCAACCTAATCCATCATCCACGTGTGAGAACGAAGGCCAAGCGCGACTAGTTGACTTCGGAACGAAAATCAGCGCGCCAGGCGACAAATAGAGGAGATTGGAAAGAAACCCACCGAGTTCAGACGTTCGAGTTGCTGTGATTGTCAGACGAGCCTGAGGGTTGTCAACGTCAGTAATAAGTCAAGGAAGTAGGTAGTTTTGCTCACCAATCATACGAAATCGCGCCGTATGCGAGTATATGCGTTTGAACCTAGACCATGTTCAGAGGTCGTATTGCATCCATGGTATGTAACGCACCAGAAACCACCCGTAAACCTATCCAAGTGCCCTCCATTGCCCCAGTAATGCGACGCAACGTCGTATGAACATGGATGACACATCTTCCGAGAGTTGTTGGGCCGATTTGCACTGTGCACAAGGTGTTCGATGGAGAGGAGCTCGGGCGACAGCGGCGACAGCGGTAGCGGCGACGACGATGGGAAGGTGGGGTTGGGGAAGGGAGAAGAGGAGAGAGGAGAGGAGAGGAGAGGAGGAAGGGAGGGATGATGGTGGTTTGGGTTCAAGATGAGATAGGCGCTTGAGTGGGACAAATTTCGTTACTTATTCGAAGTTTTTCTGACGTCGTCGACGCACTGACCATCACGCAAGTTTGGCTTTGGGCCGTTCGTCATTAATATCATTTCGTACAGAGCAGATCAAAATACAAAACAACCAAGGTGTATTCTACGCAACAATTCGGTGACAGCCAGAATCTTCCCAGAAACGTCGGTAGTGTCCAGTTTCATCGGACCCACTCGTTGCACGTTTTCACTGGGCCTCAGGCCTCAGATCTCACGTTCCAGCGACTCGCGCTGTTCGGCCAAGGCTTGATTCAAACCTTGGAGCCGTGAAAGATTCCCCCCACCTATGGACGAAGTGGCAAGTCACTTACTTTAATCGTCTTTATCTCGTCTCAGAGCTCGACGCGTCTTAGTTTCTACGTGGAAAATTGACGCGTTCAAAGAAGGCACCTTTCCATGATACGCACCGAGCGATCTACGAAGGTAGTCTTGAGCTAGCTCCGGGCCATTCTGTGAAGGTTCGTGTGGATTCTCATCATGGCGTTCAGCACTGCTTAGTGTCCACAGGTCGCGATAAAATCGTTCAAGTGGGCAGAAGATGAACCTGTCAGATGTGCAAAGATCAGTGAAGTCAGTTTACTTTTATGTGCCGTCGACTCCGTCAGTGACATCTTTGTCTAGGCAATAAAAGCGTGTGCTCCGACCTGGATGCGACTCCAACATCCTAACATTGCACGTTTCTACGGCCTAAGCGAGGGGGAGGAGTCGGCCGACGTGATCCCTGCCATGGTGCACGCCTATTATGGCCATGGAAGTCTACCGCGATATCTTAGGGAGAAGTTCGGGGGTCGCCTTGCGAATACAATAGAAGATTCTCGCAACCCAGTGGCCTTGAGACTCGTGTGGCTTTTTCGCTCGCATTCGCTGCAACCAATCTGACTTGTTCACAGGTGACCGAAGCCGCTCGCGGCTTGAATTACCTCCATACTCTTGATCCACCGTTCATTCATTCCGATTTTCGTGCTGTGTGTCTCTTCAAATTCACGTTTGCGAGGTTATTGTGATTGAACCATGTTCCAGCTGAATATAGTCATTGATGACGAAGAACACGCACGGGTTGCCGATGCTGGATTTCTACAAGTTGTACCCTCAGAGGAGTGGGCGTATCTTGACCCTATACGGTCTGCTGGTCTTTGTCGATGGGCTAGCCCCGAACTCTTAGAAGGCTTAGGTTACTCAGAGATTCGTGGCACTGCTCCGCGTCCCCTCGAATACACCAAAGCCTCGGATGTATACGCGTACGGGATAACACTAGCTGAGGTATTCGTTTCACACTTTATCCAAGGATCCTTCAATGACATGGGTACCAGGTCTTTTCAGGCCGCACCCCCTTTGCCTTACCACCAAATGATACCACCTCCCGCCAAGTGAATGACGTCGAAACCCTCCATGCAATAATGAAGGGAGCCAGGCCGTGGCTTCACCCATACTTGATAGGGAACCCAGCCCTAAGGGACCTCGTCATACGCTGCTGGGATGCCGCGCCTGAGATACGACCAAGCATGTCAGAGGTTTGCCGCATCCTAGAAGCGCCTCTCCCTCCTTGGACGGATGTCGTCGATGATGACCCATCCTCTATCGTGGCTCGCCATTCATCCACCAATTCATCCTCTGTAAGCATCCTTTGATCCTTTCACCTCACACCACTTTAAGCATGACCCAGTGAACTGAATCTCCATCACCAGAATCGACGCAGTCTGGTCCAGCGCATCTTGGGTATCATTGGCAAGTATTTTTCTTGGTCGTCTCGTCAACTATACTGGCTTTTCTTCCGATTGCTCGACATCTTGAGAAGTCTACGTGATTGTCCTGGGTGACCTTTTATCATGTTTGGATCAGGTATTAGTGTATACAAAAGCGTACTGCTGAACGATCAGAAAATCATGGAACCCCGTCTAAATGTAAGCTCTAGAAACATATAGGATTTATGTACATGATGCGTGGCTCCCGCGATCGAGGCTTCGGTGTAGGAGTGCACCCGTTGACAATAGCATGTAACCCAGTCGTAACATATCCGATGTCTGGTCTCTTTGTTGGTTGGATCGCCCAGCAATCAACCATGAGGCCCCACATCGCATCGTTCATCTCAGAGCATTCATAGTCAGCTCGCTCCAACTGATTGGACCCTAATGCAGCAGGTCTGAATTGGGCAGCTCTGTTGTAAAATGGGGTTTTCCCGGACAGAGTCTACGAAGGTTTTAGCATGGAGATACTCTTGATTGATGGACAACCCACAGTGAGCATGACCAAACCCAAGGCGTATATATCTGATGGTTTAGTGACGGTTGGCACTTGCTTTGTGGCGGATGGAACATCTGACGCATTGTAGTCATCCGGATGGCCGAGCAGTTCGGGAGCAGTGAATACAAGGCTCGACGCTAGGACTGTTGTAAAGCCGTCTAGGTCTTCCACTCGCGAGCGACCAAAATCCGCCAAGACCGCTCTTACAGTGTCACCTTCTACATGGACGAGAATGTTGTCCTATTTCGAAGACGGTCAGTGAGCGCGCATGAAGGGACGGGGTCTACTGACTGGCTTCAGGTCTCCGTGCACCACATTCGCAGAATGTAAATAGGCCAATCCATGGGAGATGTCTAAAATCTGACGTCCTGGGTCAGCATGAGTCGTTGGATAGGATTATGTCGGACATACCAGAGGTATTCGCGAGGTTGAGGGATTCTTTCGGAGATACCTATCGATAGTTCGTCCCTCACAGAGGGGAGTCACTAAGGCGGGTATTCCACAGGTTACGAGACTTGCATCGTCTCCAGTAAAACCCGAACAGATCCCCAGAAATGGTAGAATATTCGGGTGGGATAGTCGACGGTTAATCCGTATCTCACGAACTACGCGCTGGGGTGACGACTTCGGCGACGATATCTAAGACCACGGTGACAATGGACTAACCTTGGAAACAGCCTGGATATCGGAATCGGATTGATTGTCAACGGAAAATAGTTTCACAGCGACCTAGTCTCAATTAAGCTTGTCTGGGTAGTGGCAGAGATTGTGTGCGCATTTACCTTGGCCTTTTCTGTGCCAATGGTGGCTTTGGCCTGGCTAAGCTCACCCAGATGCGAAATACCATATCCAGCATGTCCGAGAGGAGGCCCCCTCACCAATTTGACATAACCATTCAGGTCCTATCAGTGAATGAGTAAGTACAGACTTTCAAAACGATGGATGAGATAGACCTTGGGTGGTGCGGCATCGTCAACAGTCTGTGCACATGCGTCGTTAGATTTACAGGATGAGCATCCTTCAGTGAAGTCAGTCGCTTCTTCTGCATTGCTTCCAACTTCTGGTTCATCCTCGAATACGATAGTGATGATGTCGAAGAATCCCATAGTGAGGGAGAATATGGAGAATTGGGGGTATCAGAGAATTGTAGAAAACGAAAACTCGCCGAGCAAGTTGTTAAAAAAGATGGGAATGATAGAGTGTGCGATGTGCGCGTAGCTAGTACATGGTGGTCAGAGGATAAGAGATTATCGAGACCTATAAATAGGTTACATAACCATGGCCCGAGCGTTGCTTCCAACACAATTGGCATCTTAAAGAGTCAGGATAAAGGCGGAACGTGTGACGGCATGATATTGAAACGTAGAAGTTTGCAGCGAAAAGAACTTGAATACAAGTTGGCAGAGCGGCGAGATGCAATGTGTTGTACTTGGACTAGCGACCGCCGTTGGCGCTTAGGTACCTTGCTTGCGGCGGTGTGACACTATCAAAGTTGAGGTTGAAAGCTAGGAGGATGTCAATATACTTACGTACATGTTTGCGTTTCTACACTTGAGTAAGATGCACCTCGCCTACCAACCTACGGTTGGTCGGACTCGGTGGAAGGAGGTTTGATGCGGCTGAGGTCTAGACCTTCCTGCGGCGCTGGGACCCGCTAACGCCGAAGACAGTTCCCACACGTCCTATATATGGGTTTTTTGGGAAGCAAAGTAAGGCATGCTCGGATGCCCTATGGTGTATGTAACAAAGCTATTCCAATGATGTTGCCTAGATCATATCGACGAATTGCGGATAAATGAAGGTGTCCCTGATAAAGATTGTTGAATGAATTCCTTAATCGCGGGGAACGCCCGAATAATAAGTTTAGCTGGCTGGTGTTCGTCTGCGAAAGGATGTCAAAAATATTATAATGTGGAAGGAATTGTTAGATTGACCGAAAGGGGAAAAGGCGCCATGACGCTTGAAGTGGTTCTTCTGGCGAGGATCAAAAAGTGGATGTGAACTGGGGAGAACGACGAAGGAATGCTAAGGTAGGTTTGAGAAAGGCCAGTCCAAATAACAAGTACAGTGGGATAAGGCTACCTTTGCATACCAAGCCCGGGTATCACGTCCATACCTGGGAGCTGGAGGTATTCTTGATAGTCCAACCACCTGGACGACAGCTTTCACCGATCGCATAACGGTTGAAGCTGGAGAAGCGTTATTAAGCAATCAAGATTCCAGAGAGGACGGACTTACATCGTTCATCAATAAGACCCATTAACGGTTTGCAACCGGGGCCATGAGATATGAAAATGACACGAGCTGCCATGGATAACCTGCTCGACGTTCAGTGGGTAGTCGTCTCTAACTAGCAGAGACACTTGCGAAACGTAGTGGTCCCATAGATATATGATCAACTCGCGACACATTTCGTCACGAGTCTTGATATGGTGGTTGCTCTTAAAGGAATATATCAACAATGCTCGGTCCGCCAAGTGCGATCCTTACCGTTTTAGGCGATGTGATAGGCCGGGGAAATGTATTGATGTCTACCACGCCATACCCCTCTTGTTGTGCCCAATCGATGAGTTGTCTTGTGTAGTCGATCTGGTGATTGTCAGCATGAGATGGTAAGGTGAACGAGGTCCTTACGAAGTAGGATTTTTCTACTTCCAAGTCACACATTGTCGATGGGTCAAGTTCGGCTCGGAGGTTACCACTGGCTGTATAAGCAAGGCTATACCACGGACCAAAGGGGGGACGAAGGAAACTTACAATTCATGCACGAAGAACACGACCGTTTTGTTGGACATGAAATCTGGCCTAGAATGTACCTTAAAAGGCGTTCGGATGCACGAAAAGAGAGGGAAACGTACGAGACAAGAACTTGTTGAGTAAATCGTTCTTCCATTTGAACAGGAAAGGGTACTTGCAAGAACTGGTATTGGTTAAGCAGGAAGTATTGACGATGGTTCTTCAGGACCTCTACGAAGGGCGTATAGCGTTGCAATGGAGAGATAGGATGGGATACACACCAGTCACAGGGATTGCGAGAGGCTGGAAATCTATTGGAAAGTAAGTGTGCTGACACGGAGAAGACGGCGAAGACTGTGACCTTTTATTGGTTCACAAGACTTGGGATCTACACTCCTCCAGTATTTGCTCTGTTGCTTTGCCACAAGCATGATTGTCTCGGACGCAGAGTCGCCAGCTACCATAGGCGGGAGTTCTTCTGGGGGCTCTCCAAGGATCACGCGCGTGACAGCCAGTGCTGACTGCGATATTGAGTTCAGGTTATAGCCTCCCTAATTATGCCCATCAATGCCGAGACTGAAAGTAAAGGAGTGGATAAGTCACCTCAAGAGCAACAACAACACGACCCCTCGCGAGGCCGGAGAGCATGTAGGTCATATGTGCATACCCTGCTGGACTTAAAAAGCACTCCCCTAGCTCATCACCAGCAGCTGCATCGAAGCCAGCGGAGACTAACGAACACGGTGAGCGAAGAGGCTGGAAAAATGTCGAAAACACCCACTCATAACTAATTCAGGAGCAAATTCAGTAGCTATTGGCATAATAATTCTCTGAAACGCTAGAATGTAGTCCGCGTCCGTCATACCAGCCGCTGACCAGGGTATGTTAACGGAGCTAGCCTACGGGGTTAGAGGATGTTGATTGGAGAGCCATCCAGGGGAAGACCTACTACCCAAGCCCTGGGCCTTCTCCGCATGATTCTATTCCCCCGAACGGACCATATGGATAGAACTTTCCGTCTTCAAAACGATGTAGCGACATATATAATATGGATGGGTCATCATTGAAAGCTCTTTGCGTTCCATTGCCTTGTTACAAGTTGTCGAATGGTAAATTTTAGAAGAAAGCTTCAACGCACCATGATGAACATCCCTGAGAACACGAAAAACCTTAGCACTAGGTGAAGGAAGGACAGGGCAAAGTATTTACCAATCCAGAATCAGAATTTTCTTGATTTTTGTCAATTGCTGGACAACGCGGGCTGCCACAGCTACGTTATTGTAGAAACAGAAGCCCATATGTTCATCAGGTTCGGCATGATGACCTGGGGGTCTTACAATAGCGAAACACTTTCGCACTTCCCCTCGGGCAACAGCGAGGGATGCCTCAATAACACCACCACAACTAAGACGAGCAGCTCGCGTCGTCCCTGCCATCGCATACAAAGAGAGTTGATCGTAGTACTCCTCCGAGTTCGCTATCTGCTCTTGAGTCAGATCTATGCTCGTTAAGGGCCNAAACAACCCTCAAATTAGCATAGATTTAGACCGAAGGGGTAAACCACAAACATTGTATAGATTCTACCTTATTCCAGTGGTCTTCCGTATGGACTAGCATAGCTTCGGCTTGCTTGACCGGTCGAATTGGTAGACATTTCATTTGATTGAGGAGGTGGGCTCCCTTGATAGTAGCCCAGATGTGTTCCAAGCGGTCCGGGCATTCTGGATGATCCCTTGGAGAAAAGTGTTGGCCCATATCTGCAGAGTATACATATCCAACTGTGAACGGGGGGTGGAAAGCCGGAAGGGAGCGGGCTGATCTCATGGTGTTCGAGGTCACGGCATCAATTGGCGGAGTCGGATGGTCGAAAGGCTGAGCACTTTGAAGGGACTCAGAATCCATATCCATTTCGTCACCGTCCGCTTTGAAGTGAGGCGCGTTCGATTCCATCAAGATTGCCGAAGTCCGAGATGGGTCGCGCGTTTGTCGCGCGAGAGCTACACTCAGTGAGACACTGAGAATGCTTACGTAAGCAGTATCAGCAGCAACAGCAACGCGTAGGACGCGACCTGCTTCCTCATCGTCCGCATCGTCGAGCTCGCTGCCTGGTCCACTCTGTTTTTTGTGCTCTTCCCTCCTCTCGTCACCAAACTCTTGAAATGGTCAAAATCGTCGATCCGGCCCCCCAGCACGCTGAAAATCGTGTTCATCAAAAACCCATACCAACCCTGAACGCGTGGCCGCGATTGCTACAATAAGGATACGTGCTTCGGGGATTTTCCGCAGAATCTGGTGCAAGATCAGGCTCCTAAAACCATCTCGTAACGTGACCTTTGTTTGTGTTTGTTTAAAGTGCAAGCACTTTCTATATTGGGTCGTGTGGTTTGTTTACGACCCAATATAGAAAGTGCTAGCCTGGTGCAAGATGGAGATCTCAAACCTGTGTAATTTAACTGAGATGTGACGGCGTAACGACGGACACAAAATACGTACCATAGAGCAAGTTTGAAGGTGGTAAGGTGGTGGCTGCTTCAGGCCACTACGGTAAAAGTATACATCAAATACTGTGCTTACCGTAGAATGAGGATACATCAAACGTTGTAGTGTACAGTGCACAACGGTGGATGTATCATTCGCGCTGGCGAGTGATACATCCACAGTCGGACCACGTTGCCCAGGTTCCCTTCAACTTCTTAATCCATTTGGGGCTGCGAAGCCTAGCTACCGCAGCACCTGTGGTGCGACACAGGGAGCTCAGATCGACGATTGGCTTCGATTGGTCTTCGATGCATTCTTAGAAAACAAAAGCATGAAAATGACAAATGATTTTTTGGCTTGCAAATGTTGTGCGAATGCTCACAACAGTGACAACACCAAGCCACCAATGGCGCTCACTATCATAGGGACCGCTCGCCTGGACCTTAATCGATTAATCTCCCGCAACCGTCCCGGCTCTCGTAGCAGAAATCACTATTGATTTGATATTTTCCTTGCTGCCGTTCCCCCACGTCCTACCAGACAGACAGAAGCTATAAATGATCCCTGTAAGCCCCAATGCCACTATGAATTCAGGTGAGCGGCTGGATTTTTTCGCTCCTTGGCTCCACCTCCTAGAAGCCCCCTAGGACGGCTTTCCATTCGGCGCAGAAATAACCTCGATACTACAGCTGGAGCTAGCGTGTTATCACTAGTAGGTGCGTATTGGGGGTGTTTGAGCCCGTTCTCAAGTCATTCTAATGCTGTGTGCTGTGAAGGCACCTTTATAATTCGCCCCAGCGTCAGCCCCTATTGCGTCCTGGTATGTTTTTTTTACCATTACGTTGCTGCTACACACCATTTTTCAATGCGACAGGTACCCTGAGGCGTCCAGGATACCTAATATGGGTGAGCCTCCCTCTCAGAAAGGATAGAAGATATGAGTTTGTGTTACCAAAACCGAACAGACGTTATCGACGTTTCGCACCAAAGTTTTGTAAGCCGCTTTTCTGACTTTTATTCGTTCGTCTGACCTTTATTCATTCTAGAAAGGCTATCCAACTGAGTCCCCCGAAAACTACTTCAGAACTCTTCTTTGACTTGTATTGGTTGATTCCGATGCTTTTTTCGTCCTCGGAACTCTCTCTAGGGCGCTTCGAGGCGCCTATCGAGTGATGGGCATGTCACACCACCGTCTCGTCGACTTTCTTTCATCACTGTTGGCAGTGAGCACGCTGCATGCAGAATCACACCTTCCCATGATTACATTGCTCACTCCCTCAAGATTGTCTGAGACTGGAGAGCACTGGCTGTGTACTTGGGGCAGCACTGCTGCAGGATTTAGCCACGGGCCATCGATTGTGAGTGTCTCCCCATCATCTAGCCATTTCTCCACCCATTCCATTCCTGTCTTGTACTTTCTACTACCAGCACATGATAGGTATTCATGTCCAGCCCCGACCGCATGCACAGTATTCGGGATCTCCGGCCACACATCAGGGCCTGGAATGTTGGTAGCCTTGCGCTGCGTAAACGGCCATCGTGTATCACGTCGCTGAGTTGGGAGAAGGGAAAATATTGGCAGTACGCGATTAGGATGKTTTTTTTTTCGTTTGTCCTATCTGAGGAACCAACAAGGGATCGAGACAAAAGAAGCCGCGCTGATCACACCGAAGGGCATCGAGATTGCGGCGACTGGCAAATATCTATTTTGGAAAGTGTAGGGAAGCAGAACAACGAGATGAGAAAGGCTTGACGCTGCCCAATTGAGAGCAGAAGTAGCATGGTTCACACGGTGTGTGGACTACAACGTTTGATGTATCCCGTATAGACGGTAACTACAGTGTTTGATGTATCCGATCACCAGAGTCTGGTGGCTGCTTTGAGGGTGCAGCGAACACATGGAAATCGGATAACGGAGAAACTAAAAAGTAGATACGATGCAACCCTAGAATAGACATTATGCATTACATGTACAACGTGCCGAGTGTCTGGACCAAGGACAAACGAGCACCCTGTCGTTTAGTACTATTCGCGTATGCATCGTTGCACGGAAAGAAAAAGGAGCAAACAATGGAGGGAAGAAACCGAAATAAGAGTCCGTCTTATAGAGCGTGAAGAGGGTCTACTTAAGTGTCCGTCCGAGAGAAGCGTCAACGTATGGGAAAAGTAGGGTCCATGATGAAAGGGATTGAAAGCTCGATGCGAATCGTACATATTAGAGGATGATACGGCCACTGGACGTTGTGCTCGACAGAAGATATAGGAAGGTACAGTGGGCCTGGCGATTGTGATCACGCCTCATATGCTCCCTCTCGCACCAGGCTCAGTTGCGGTCGCTCGGCAGCATCAACTTATGCACAACGCGCGACCCGAGTCCATCCTTCTTTCTTCATTCATCAGCCTCCAGCATCAACTCGTTGTTCTCAACGAAATATACGCCCTGGGACTCTGTAAGCTCGTCGTGGTGAAACACGATAGGGTAGACGTTGAAGGGAGGATGCAGTCAGCGTCGAGGGTTAAGTAGCAGGCTTTAAGACCAGATTGCATTGCTCGTATCAGCAAGACTGGATTGGGTCCTGGGGATTGGATGCGCCGTAGAATTTGATAGGTCGAGGCGGGCTATGAGTTATATAAGCTCTCTGGATAACCAAAGCTACCGAGCTAGGCTGATACCGAGTCGAAGTCCTCCCAATCTCCGTGCTCAAAGTCGGGGTTTGATCCAAGGGCAAGACTTCCTCATTCTACATACCCTCTGTCCCAACCCACATTCCATGCAATAGCCATGATGTCCATCTCTGGTTTGCACCATATGCCTCAAACCCATGGCCGAACATCCAGTACCCAGTACCGAGTACGATTCTGGAATGGGAGGAGGGGAGCATTAATCGGCTCGCGAGTGCCAGAAACGGGTGGCAGACGGCGTGCGCAAAGCGAGTTGGAGGTTCGTCTAGTTAGCCTCGAGTCGTTGAGTTAGTGGCGGAGGAGTGTTGGATAGCGCTGAACGCCGATGTAAGAACAGATATGACGAGGGTCAATGATGCTGTCGTTTGACTTCATCACCTAGCAGTGGAATTGAGAGCACGATTGGATGGAAAAGTCACAGAGGTCGAGGGAGTTGGATGAGCTTAAAGGTACGAGATGACATTATGATCTTGTCTTCCAAAACCTGGACGCTGGGTTGAGGCTCTGAGCGGAGACAGTGAAGCGACGTCTCTGGCCGTCCCGTCCAATCCGCGTTACAAGGTCCAACGTCCAAGCTTCAAGTCTCAGTTCTTCTTCATGTCCCCGATCCTTCCTCCTCCTTTTCCATACCTAACCGAGTTCACACAGCGACGGATAGGCAAGCCCGTAAGCCGGTAGCCAGGGTGGAGTCGTGTTGAGTTGAACGCATCAGGGCTAGTTGCACACCGGGGTCGAGCGACTCCAAGAATCCAACTCCAAGCTTCAACCCTCCACGCTCCAGTCCCCGTTCCCTCTCTTCTTCCCTCTCAACCTTCCTCTAGCCGCGTTCATCTTTCTTCGTCTCTCTAGAGCATGTGGTATGAACCGTTCAACGATTGGTATCGTCGTCGAGCTTGGTTTGATGAGCCTGGTCTCAGGTATGTTGCTACCCACAATGGGGGTACGTCTCCGTATCCCATTTGCTCGAACCCAACGCCCATTACCAGACGCGAGTTCGAAATGTAGAGGTTCGTGTAACCCGAGTTCGAGGTTCTTCTATTCTTAGGTGCTCCAGTTCGGAGGAGTGGTGATCGCTCTTGAGAGATTAGGAAGGGTAAACTTCATGCTTTAAGGTGCAAGGTGCGAGACAACGTCGTCTGTCATGACCCGGACGTTGAGCTAGAGCCACAAGCGGAGTGAGTAGAGCAGAGCACGGGGAAGGCACTAAAACAGGGCGAAAGTAGGCCATGATCGAAGCCACGATTCCCAACCCGTGCTGCAAGGTCCGTTGTCCATACTCCGAACACAAGTTCACGCCTCAGTCCATTTCCAAATCCAAACAGTCCTCCTTTCCTTCGTCGGCAAGGCCTCTCCAAGCTACAGTCATCTTTCTTCCTCTCTCCAGCATGTCGTACAAAGTATTCGGAGCCCGGTATCGTCATCGAGCTCGGTTGGATGAACCTGGGCTTGGACAGCTACTGCCAGCCTGAGAAGGTCGTCTTCGTATCACAGCATCTCGAACCCAACGTCCATATCGGATGCGAGCTCGAAATGTAGAGGGCGAATGACAACCGTCGATTCAATCAGCCGGCAGCGGTGGGAGTCGCTGTTGGGCTTGTGTGACATACTTATAGAGAGGTCGAGGAAGGGGAGGTTTTGAAGGAAAGGAGGGTTAAAGCCGTGCTTCCGTCGATGGTAGGATAGACTGGAGCTCGAACCTCGCGGAGAAAGCACGGCAACGCGAGCTTGCTGGAACGAAAGCAAGAAGGGGTGCTCCCAGTACGGAAAATCACCATCCGAAATCCTTCTCATCCATATCCAAGCACCAGATCCAGATCCAAACCCATGTCCGGTCCTATTCCTTCATTGACATTGGGGATCCTTCGTCAGGAATTCGCTCTCCGGATGGAGCGTAACGATGTCTCAGACAAGGTATGTTGGCCAAGTTGCTCGGATTTGAAAATCGAACCAAGCTCTCCTCCCCTCGTGAGTCATCGTCCAAGTTGGTTCCATTGTAGTGTTCTATGTGAACCGTCGTTGGCCAGCTTGCTGAACGATGGTCGAGCAAGGGTAAGATAGCCGGGTATGATTGCGACATCGAGTAGCCTGGATACGGCTGTAATTCGATGGACTCGCACCATGGAGGTGGTTTTGATTGACTAGAACCAGGGACAATGGTGTCAAAGGCTTCAAGGTCTGTGGAGACTCGAGAGCGTTGGGTTGTAGGAGATGAAGTCGTCGCGCCTTTATTAACATCGTATGCTCGCATTTTGAGGGTGGTTGGGTATTTCGAGTTCTGAGGCCCGAGGAAATCTACATGTTTATACGCAAATGGTCGGCTGGCCGTGACCATGGTTAAGCGCATGCGCCGAAAGCCAGAAGCGGTTCGTCAGCTTCCAGGTGCATTCGTCGAGTATCAAGTATAGTTGGTATGCTGAAAGCACGCAAACCAGGTGAGTAGGGAGCAAAAAGGCTGGTGCTGGGTACGTACCAAGTTTCCGTCCTTCCGAGTCATTGTTGACCTCGTGCCTCAATATCGTCAAATCCCTATTCCTTCAAGTCGTAGGAAGCCACATAGGGCCATCCGTGGACGTTGTTAATCAATATCTGGGCGACCGAGGAGGTGGGACGTTGGTTACCCAGGTCTTCGGATGGTCGTTTCGTGAGCTTGCTTGAGAGTTCTCGAGCCCTCCCTCCGTGACAGTACGTGCTGAATTCCCTTCAATCGTTAGGAAGAGTATGTAGAGTTGATGAAAGGTTGTTAACACGAAGNAAAAAAGATGAGTAAAACGATCTGTTAAGCGTTCCAGTTGTTGCGCACCGGTTTCCTGTCATCTTCATGAATGTCTTCATCAGTGTTGAGGCGCCTGAGCGGACCCATCAAGGTTGAAGTCTCCATATAAGTTAAGTACTCGCCATTGAGCACGTCGTTCGACAAAGCCGAATATCACGTAAGTACCAGCAGGATAAAGAGTCGACCTGTACTGGTGATTGGTGGGGACTCTGGCATTGACGCGGTCTGTAGAGCGCGTCGTGTTAGTAGCATTCGCTTGCTCAGAGCTGGATCAGAGGCGTGGTCGCGGTTGGTCGGCGAATATTTAAATCTCGGCTGTCCGTTTAAGAGGACTGACATCATTCAGGTACCAATCGACCAGGGCCCAGACCGCTCAGAAATTATTTATTGTCCTCGAGGCTCGTCGTCCCT
>JAPEVF010000747.1:0-22131 GCA_029747585.1 Pleurotus djamor
GAGTTCCTTCGGGACCCAGGAGTAGCGCTTTCGCATGAACGAGCAGGTTTTATCGCGCCCGCCGTGACCGCTCGCTTCGTGGCAGTAGCACAAGATGTCGTACATGTGTTCCTCAATAGCGATAGGAAGACCGTCGTGGAGAATCACCAACGTAGGAGAGTCATTATGGTAAGGAAGACCAGGAATCATCGTTTCCGGAGGCTCGCCTAGCGTAAACATCTTCCGCACCCAGAATCGAAACGCAGAGCAATAGGCGGTTGTAGAATCCGGATTTTGAAGAACAACCCAGATCTTCTCGAAGGTAGCCTGGGTAATGAGAGCTTTGGCGCGACGGCGAGATGTCAAAGACTGGAGATACGTTGCCTCGACTTGCTTATATTGGTCGTAAGGAGGACAATGCGGTCTTGAATCATTGGAGGAAGAGCTACTCGGGCCTCGGCTGATATCCACGGGCGAGGTGGGCTTGGTCGGCGATCTGGGCGAAGGCGAGCACCGAGACTGAGGCATATCAGAGCGTCGATGTGTCCTTGAGTGTAAATGGTGGTCGAGCGTCGCAGGAAGTGATGCTGAGAGCCAGCGGGAAAGAGGTTATGAAGGGTCACTTGGTAGAAGTAGGATGTAAACGAACGTTGATCGCCAGTTAGGGGATGCACCTGCTATTTGTAGCAAGTTCGGCATTATCCGAATACCGTTTATTCCAAAGAATGGGTGAGGTTATGGTACAGAACATCAACTGTAGGGTAAGGAAGTAGTAAAGCAAGATAGAATTGCGGACCACGCCTGCAAGATGTGTGGTTAAAAGTCACCTAAAATATATGACAGCACGAAGAGAAGCAAAAAGGGGAATCTAGCAGGGGCAATAACCTCGAAAACCCAAGAGAGTCGTGTAGAATGGGAGTTGCATAAGCTTAAGTTTCTTAATCACAAGTGCCACCGTTTTGAATCCTGTTCTTCGGGAAGACCTGGTTATCATACTGTTCCCAAAGGGTGAAGTTCGGGTTAGCGTAGGCACCGGGGTATCTATAAACGAAGATATGAGTCAACGGAAAGCCACGACCAACGAGGAAATAACATACGCGTTGATGTATGCAGCGGTGGGGAAATCCACCGGGTCACAGCCAATGTTCTTCTTGCCCACCGGTTGATAAACGCGGATATAGTCAACGGACATGCTCGTTGGGAAGGTGATGCGCTCGAAGTCGATGGGCCCGAAGTTAAGTGAGAAGCCCAAGTTGGCAATAATGTACTGTGGAGGCACGGTGTCAACGGCAAAAAGATGAAAAACGAACAAGAAATGACTGACCATTGGTTCTTGTGGGACTGGTCGAGCCCCAATTTCAGCTGCGGTATCAGGTCCCATTCCACGAGCGATGAGGGTCCACGATGGGGTACCATCGTTGAACCAAGTGATGTAGGCATCATCGAATCTGCCAGAGGATGAGAACCTGAGACGTCACATGTAAAAGGAAGTGTGGCATTACCCTGGCTTATACTCGAATCCATACGACGCGTAGCAACCCGTATTCAATTCATAGCAGTCTTGATTAGTGACGGAAAGACCACTGGTGCATTGTTGGAAAGCGCCTGGAAACGGCGTGTTAGGAAGAAACCCGCATCAGTCAAGGTCTACCGTCGCGTACCTCCAGCATACGTATTCAATATTGTGCGGTCGCCATCATGAATTTGGATATTATCAGACGTGTTTTGCCAGACATATCCAGCCTAAAAGAGACGGTTCAGAGAGGGAAGGCACAGAGAGAAGCCCAGAAACGTACGTTGAAAGGAGCCCATTGAGAAGACATGGAGACCTTCACAACAAATAGTTTAGATATTGTTTAAATCTCTTACACACTTGAGAAACGTACCGATCCGACACCATCATGGATGGTAGCCTCAAAGATATCAATTTCAGGAGCACCACGACCGACGTATTCTCCATTAGCCTTGACAGGTCCTGGATGAGGTTCACCAGGGCACGTGCAAGCGGAAAGACGTTGACCAGGAAGATACGACTAGGCAACGTTTTGCTATGAGCAAAGATAAGGACAGGGAGTTATGATAGGCTTACCAGTTCACCATCAGCGGTGGGATCACCACCTGAGTGAGCAGCAAGGGGGAGACGTGTGCCCGGGTATGTTTGATTAGGGAGGGTACCGACGTCACAAGTATCGTAAGTGTAAGGCCACTGGATTCGAAGAGATAAGTGGAACGTCAAGAAGAGAAGGCTGCACAATGCCTCACCATTCCCTCAAGACTGGCACCGAATCCAGCACGACCGAGATTACCCATAGTCCATCTAGAGAAATGAACTCAGCCAAAGGCTTTGAGGATTGTGGGACAATGAAGCGTACACGGCGGGCCATAGACCACTGGGGTAAAGGATGTGCCTGTCAGATAAAGATTTTTGAAAAAGAGGAGCTGACGAACTGAATGTTATTCGTGCCAGGCAATGTGACGGCAGCTAGAGCAATGAATTAACTCTCTGCTTCATCGAAGATCGAAGGCGAAAAGCGTACCTTCGATCAATCCACCTGTGAAACAGAACTTGTTCCTGCAGTGACAATCAGGACCTCGAGGAAAACTGAATGACGAAGGAATTTTACCAAGTTTGAACCTGAAGGAAAGGAACATGATGAGAAGAGCAGTGCATCAAGGAGCAAAAGACGCACCATTCCAGAGCGATAATTCAAGTCGTGGTTGTCAAGAGGGTTGGCAACACGATCCAGAGTCAAGCGGAGAGCACCACCGCGGGTTGTTGCTTGTGAGGGGTCATACCATTCCAAATCGTTCTACAACATGGATGCAACATCAATCGAAGCCCGTAAAAGGGGGAAGGGAAAGGAAACACACCGTTCCCCAGTAATGCAAATCAACAGCCTCCCAGAATGGATCGTCTCCAGGGTAAAACGTACGTCCATCAAGGTTGAACTCGTCGCTAAACACCAACTCCATGTCTTCACTAGTGTGAAGACTCTTTCTCGTATATGCCGATCTCGGAGTATCACGATCAATGAGCCCCACATCCCCCGGGATTTCCGGGACCTGCCCAGATGCATTGATACCACCGAGGTTGAAGCCACCAAGTGTAGACTGTGTGGGTGTCAATATGTGGGTCAAGATTGGGTAACCTTGCGAAAAGAAACCGAGCACATCAGCAACAGAGTCCTTCGCAAGAAAATTGACAAGTCCTTCTCACCGCCACTATGAAGAGGTTATCAGGCTGTGCGCGATTACAAACGTGATGGAATGGGGGAACTCACAAAAGCATTATCATCCCAACTGCGAGGATAAACAAGCACCCGAGGTTGGCAATACCTCTTGACGAGAAGTATTTCCCTCCACGGTCAACACGACGATCTCTTTTCGGGTCCGGGTTGTGCAGTTCATCGTCCGGTTCCGGAACATCCATGAGCAACGGTGTGCCCCATTGTGCTGGCGAAGGCGAAAGCGAGTACTACGACCAGTGTCAGGTCTTGCGCAATCAGCGTTGATAAGAAACGGTTCTCAACACACCTTGTCGGATATCGAGCTCTACACGCAAGAATACGAACGTCAGCCAGCATAAGGCAGAGAAGAGATGTGTTGCTCACTGGGTAACCAGTACCATTACTGACGCCAGAGCCGACCCTCGAACGACCAGGTGAGGGCAATAGACTTGACGTGGAAGCAGAATAAGGCGAATCTGTCATCATTCTGTGAGAGGATGAGGCCCTCTTGAGCCGGTGAAAGCAGTAGTGTAATGGATGGAGGAAGAGAAAGAGTGTGAGTGAAGCCTTGGGATGAGGCGGATTAGGACGTTTAGCGTGAGGGATGGAGGATAGAAAAGAGGGACAACAAAAGCTGGGATGAAACGGTAACAAGCGGCCTGCCAAGACATTGCGGTGACAATGTGATTTTCTTGGAAATTTCCCTTTTGACGCCCACTAACTTTGGCCTCAGCAAGATTTGAGGACAGTAGGCATGGTCAATCAAAATGTTATAGTAAGTGCAGAGATATAGCAAGGAAAAGGAACGAAAAAAGAGGTGGGAGCGGTTGAACGCCAGGAAAGCGCAATGATTGGAGTTCTTGGCGTTACCCATACTTCTTGATGGCTGCGACCAGCTCGATAGGCATAGGTTTGGCAGCGATGGCATGCACTCGAATGCCCAACGACGAAGTTAAAAACTCGGCCGTCGTGGGTCCAATGGTCGCAACAAAGGCAGCTTTACGCCCTGCCTCTCCCCCAGCACCATCAAAGCCAAAATATTCCTTCAAATAGGGCAGCACAAACCCCGCAGCAGAGGGAGCGAAGAAAACAATCCACCAAGGTCCCTCTGTCACGTAGAATGGGTGATTGCATGGATCCGAGCTCGTCAAAACCACGAACCTGGCTTCGCATCGTTCACCACTCGTCTCAAGTGTCCCGCAAACTGCTGCGATCCCCTTGTTTCGTACACTGGAAGTTGGACAAGCCTAACCCCTTCCGACTCCAAAATATTCGCTAGCGTATCCCTGTTTTTGTCCCCTGTCAGAAACAGCAATCTACCGTCTAGCTGTTTCCCCGACGAGTCCAAGTCCAGGTCGGAAAGGATAAATCGCGCTAGTTGTTCACTAGTGCCTGATTCCTCTCCCCGGATAATCGCAGGGAGACACCAGGGTGGTATGCCCTTCATATCGCGCAAGGCCGATGCACTACCCTTGCCGACGGCGTAGAACGTTACGCTATCCCACGTAGAACTGTCTACAACATGTAGTAAAGGTGAACGCACACAATAAACCAAAAATAGGCACTGACCTGAAAGGGCCGCTTCAGTAGCGCTGTTTCTCCATGCCTCACAAGCTCTGGCACTTGTAATGATTACTCCTTTGATATCTTCGCCTGGTCCGGCTTGGATGATCGAAGTGAGGTCGTCGGTATTCGTCAGGACGGTTTCGAGGACCGGAATTGAGACGGGGGTGTAGTTTTCTGCTAGGAAAGCAGATTCATACTTATCAGGTGTGTCATTACCCGCAGCCCGTAAGAGGAGAACGGGACTGGTCATGGTCGGCTTCGAAGAAACTTCCCACTTGCTTCCTACTACGCAAGCGCTGGAAGACAGGGGCATTTAGGGATTATGATCTGGGAGACTGGAGTATCTCCGAGTAAAGGGGGAAAATGCGTTTGACTTCCAAGCGAAACGGTTTACTTCACAGTGTATACGTAGCAAGTTTAGTCTAAGTCATTGAGCGATTCTTCGACATCCCGTTCCATGAGAGCATCCTCGAGCTCCCGTGTCTCGAGCTCATCGTCGTAATCCCTCTCCATCAGATACCCATCTTGGAAGTCCCGAGCCTCAAGATCATCATCCGCATCTCTCGCCTCAAGCTCATCATCAAAGTCTCTCTCCTCCAAGTCATCAACATCCCTGTCTTCCAAGTCGTCTACATCCCTCTCCTCCAAGCCATCAGCATCTCTTGCGACGAGCTCGTCCTCGAAGTCACGCTCCATCAACTCGTCCTGATAGTCGCGCTCCTCCAACTCATCATCTAGACCCCTCGCTTCAAATTCCTCCCAGAACTCACGAGCTTCCAAGTTCGCAGAGTCATCAAAGTCTCGTGCCTCAAGCTCGAACAGTTCCTCGCGCTTCCAACCGTTGCGGTAAGGACGAGGTTGAGGACGTCTCGGGCCACCCATGGGTCGGCGTGGTGGTGCCGGACGCCCATAGGGGGGACGTCTGTTAATCGGGTGGCGGTTATTGGGACGGCGGTTGTTTGGACGCCTATTATTGGGTCGACGACCATTGCCATTGCTTGGACGTCCGGGAGTCTGAGGCTGAGTGGGCTTCGTTGGAGTCTTGGGAGGGGTTTGACCCTTCTGAGGTTGGTCTTTGGGTTTGGTGTCGGCTGGCTTATTCTGGTCCTGGTTCTGGTTGGGGTTCTGGTTCTGGTTCTGGTTCTGGTTCTGAGCAGGATTCTGGTTCCAGAAAGGAGGGGAAGCCCATCCGAAGGGGTTGCCTTGACCATTGGGATTGCTTTGGTCGACGCCGTTGCTATTACCAGGTTGACCACCGTACGATTGAGAGGGAGGGTAGTATCCGTAGTAATAGTTGTTGTAGGTGCTGGAAACGGAATCATAATCAACGTCAACATCGTTCATCGGGGCTCCAGGTGTGCTAGGAGGCGTGTTGGGGGTCTGGGGTGAAGTCGTCTTGTTGGGAGGAGTATCTTTCTTCGGGGGAGGAGGAGGAGTGCCCTTCTTGGGAGCAGGAGGGGGAGTAGTGACCTTCTTCTGCGGGGTAGCGTCCTTCGGGGGAGTGGTGGCCTTCTTGGGTGGCTGAACGGCCGGCTTTACTTGAGGAGCGGGCTTGCTGTTCGCCGGCTGCTTCTTGTCATCTCGGGCAGCGATGGACAGATCTGAGCCGTCAGGACTACAGATATAACGTCAATGACTGCACTGTGAGTAGCACGAGTGTGTACATACATTGGCTTGGCGCATACTGAGGAAGCAGCGTTGAGAGCAACGAGGGCAATAGCAATCTTGGAGGCGGTGGATTTGGTGAACATATTGATGGATAACAGAGCGAACTGTTCCAAGGGATCGAAAGGGCCAAGTAGAAAAGATTGAGAGTGAAGTGAGAGACGAAGAAGAGTAGAAGTGACCGGCACTCGCTACTTGTTGTGAAAGCGTTGGAAGGAGCTCAGCTGAAGAAACATCAGTAGAAACATGGCAGTATTTATATCAAGGTGGACGGGCGCGACGCGGTGATCAGGGCTGTGTAAGCATGCGCCGGTCGGTGAGACTTGGCCTCTTGATATTCCCGGGTTTGGAGGTGAAGCAGGGGGCTTCATAGGTATCGGTGCATTAATATTGTAGCAAAGGGATAAAACGCTGATTTNGGGGGGGAAATCAATGAGTCAGCTGAAAGGTGTAACATGAAACTTGTCGTGAAACCCGCACCGAAGCTTATGCGCAAGCTATTGGGTTGTCGTCAATAACTACGGGCGCGTTCCGAAACCTTGTGTAGACCGCAGCAGAGTATTTAATCGGAATTCGCGACAGTTGATGTTGTACGGTGGTTAATCGTAAGTCAGCCAGCTCAACGTCAAGGAGCCATAGGGAGGCACGCATCGGATACTAGTAACCGATTCTGTCGGGCGTAGCACACGCGAGTCACCGTCACACAAGCGACATCAAGTGNAAAAAAGGCCTCTGATAACCGACTGATATCTACGGAGAATCGTTCTGTTCATTAGAAGCAAGTTAGAAGTTACTTAGAACGAAGGAAGAATTTAGGCGAAGATCATATGTCCACACACCACAATATTGTACTAGACAGTATGCCGTGTACATTTCACGTACTCTCAAGCTGGTGTGCTTGCCGTGAGCATGACACAGAATATACAGATTCTCACATGTTGGTGTAGTTTGATTCCAAAAGCAAGGGAACGAGCCAAGGAACAGGCACCCATGAAATGGGCGCCTCTTGAAATTTGATGACCAATTCAAGTAGGCGCCGGAAAGCAGCTTTTGTTGTTCCACATCTTGTCCACATCGCCTCGTCGTACTGGGACTTCGCAGAAACGGCTGTTTCAGCTCATTGCACAATGGCGACAACAGCGAATCTTCAAATACCGCCAACAGAACCAGGCCCTTCTCGCCACCAACAATATCGCCCAGTTTCGGTTGCAGTCCAACCAGCTTCTGCAACCTCACCTCCTGTGTCAGCGAGCAGGCGACAACGCGCATCGCACACCGTTCAACCGACGAACCGCGACGACTCGTCGGGGGCTGCAAGCGGGGGCACCCATTCGGCGTATCACGATGTCTATTCGCATCCAGCAGCGGTCGCTTACCTCGCTGCACATCCGAGACGAACAATTCCCAAGTTTGGCCCTTATCTCCTTCTGCACACCCTCGGCGAGGGTGAATTCGGTAAAGTGAAGCTAGGGCTGCATAGTATGTGGGGCGAGGAAGTCGCAGTCAAGCTCATTCGCAGGGGCAATGTCGACAACACCGTGAGGATGAGCAAGGTTGAACGGGAGATAGAGGTCTTGAGGGTCAGTACACCTGATCACCCGTACTCATGCTGTCTGACCATCCGGTTAACAGACCCTCAAACACCCAAATATCGTGCGTCTCTACGATGTCATCGAAACCGACAAATACATCGGTATCATTCTTGAATATGCTTCCGGAGGCGAGCTCTTCGACCACATCCTCGCTCATCGCTACCTCAGAGAAGGCTACGCCTCAAAGTTATTCTATCAGCTTCTATCTGGAGTATGGTACATTCATCAAAAGAAAATAGTGCATCGCGATTTGAAACTGGAAAACCTTCTCCTTGATCGCCATCGCAATATCCTCATCACAGACTTTGGATTTGCGAATCGCTTCGAACACCGTTCAGATGATCTCATGCAAACCTCGTGTGGTAGTCCTTGCTACGCCGCCCCAGAACTCGTCATCAGCGAAGGCCTCTACGTCGGTAGCGCCGTCGACATCTGGAGCTGTGGTGTCATTCTCTACGCCATGCTGGCGGGATACCTCCCCTTCGACGACGACCCCGCCAACCCAGATGGCGACAACATCAACTTGCTGTACAAATACATCGTCAACACCCCCCTCACTTTCCCTGACTACATCTCTGAGCAAGCTAGGGACTTGCTCAGTATGATGCTGGTCCCTGACCCTAAAAGTCGCGCTAGCTTGGAAGCAGTGATGAATCATCCCTGGCTTGCTGCATTCCATGCTTCCCCGGCGGAAGGCGATGTCATGGATATCGACATGCCGCGCGCCTTTGGAAGGACCGTGGAGGACCTAGAACGCCAGGCGATGGATCAACATCAAATGAAGCGGCTCGCTTATCAGCGCCAGATGCGTGCCGCTGCCGCCAACGCTCAACAGCAAAATTCTGCGACTTCACCTGGTCATGGAGGGAGACATGGCCATCATAGTTATCAACCAGACACATCCTCGGCTGGCCCGGCATCTGCTAGTGTCGTTAGTCCCAGTTCTCGTAGGGAACGTTCCCACCAGCCCGAGTACCTTTACGAGACGTCATTGGATCAGTCCCTCACGTCGTCTCCAGCCATGCCCACACCCCCTACCTCTGCACCAGCTATTACCAGCTCTGGTGCAGCTAGTAGCGGTAGGAAGGGCTTCGTGCCTACACCGGTTTCGGTACCCATGGACGAAGACGATCCCTTCTCTTTGCCTTCTGGAGCGAAGAGTGCCGGTGTCACTGGATCTTCACCCGCTGGTCCAAGAGAACGCAGACCCAGTATGGATGGCGTATCAAAGACCAGTGTACCTACCATCCAGAGTCCTCCCAGAGCTGATCCTCCCGTTAAGAGCGCTTCGAAGCCTACCACTGACTTCAGGCATACCGTGCAACTTGAATATAATGGACCGTCGAAATCTGGTAGTGGGAGGAAGAGTGAAGACCGCCAGGGTAGGCCCAGTGAAGATCGGGAGAAGGAGAAGAGGCGAGAACGGAAGGACAGGGAGCGGTCTGCTAGTCCCCGTCGGTCGACTACTAATGGAACGGGTAGGAGTTCTAGTGTTGGTCCCAGGGAAAGAAGGGAAGAGAAGGAGAGCAGACGTGCTCAGACGGAAGCTAAACCATTGCCCCCTTCACCTAGTATTCCTCCGCCTGAACCGAAGGTTGTCAAAGAGAAGCCGGTGGAGAAAGCACCAGAGGTCGTCACTGAATTTGGTCAGCGTACACCCACGAAGACAACGCCTAGCGCGTAAGTGCCTTTGTTGTCCTACGGTTATGTAGACTGACTTTTCCCGTTTCCTTCTGCAGCGTCAACGGATCTTCCACGCCTACTTCCGCCAGACCTAAGGCTCCTGGTCAGATTGAAACACCCGTCGTCAATATCAACGCGGCTAGTCCTCCTGGAACGCCTATCGCATTTGCATCTCCTACTCGCCAGGATGCCGACGATAGTAGCATGGACATTGATGAACTCCGTGTAGCCAAGAAGCCTAGCAACGACGATAAGCGGGAGACGAGCTCGCAGAATTCCAAGGGGAGTGGCCACAAGAGGGGTTTGTCNTGCTGTTGGGCTTGGAAAGATCTTTGGATCGTCACCGAATGGTCGTACCCCGTCAGATCTATCTGATAGTGCATCCAAGCGTAGTGGAAGCAGGCGACCGAGTACGCTGCAGCTGCCGTCCGATGCGGAGAGCAAGAAATCAGCTACTTCGTCAACGGGGATGTTGTCCCCTAGTGGATCGGACAAGGAGGAGAAACCGGGCAAGGAGAAGGACCCGAAGAAGACCAGTAGAAGGAATACCCTCACTGTTATGGTTGAACCGCTCAGGAGTATTAGAGGAAAGAAAGGATCGAGAGGTCCTAGCACGCCGATCCCGACCCCCGGACCTGATACCGTTCAACAACAGGTGCAACAACAGAAGGAGGGTAAAGGTGTTGTCGCGGTGCCTTCCTTGCCCGAGAAGGATCACGACAAGCTCAACGCGGATGGATTTGTCCAAGTTTCGCAGCCTGATGGAGGCCTTGAACTCGGACCGGGAGCTATGCCAGCTTCGACGAATAAGGCGAAGAAGGTCATGCAATGGTTCAGAGCGAAGAGCAAGACTGTTGATGAACCAGAGGAGGCTGGTGCTGTGACGGAGAAGGAACCGGCCGAACGATCTCGCACGCCAACCCAACTCTCGCCTTATGAGAAACCGAACGCTTCGTCGACGACAGTTAATCAAGCCAATGCTATCTCTTCGCCTAAGGAACCTCCTCGTGCTGTGCATGATAATCGTCGGAGCACCCTTTCTCCTCCATCCCACCCACAACGTTCTGCCTCGTCCGGTACCAGTCCATCCATTACATCACCGTTCAGGTGGATGAAACCTTCTCTTACCGGTCACTCTGCCAATCTGTCCGCTCAAGCTGCCGCTGCCGCTAGATCTGGCACGACTGCGAAGAGTCCCAACGAGGCTTTGAGAATCCATCATGGACCGGTCGTCAATGCCACGATCACAAATATGGCGCCGCCGGAGGTTATGAAGCTTGTTCGACAGGTTTTGCAAAGTATGGGTGTTGAGGTTCAGGCCGAGAGTGAGTATAAGTATAGGTGTCTTAGGGTTAAGAAGAAGAAGGGTGCAGGTGGTACGGGAAGCACGTCTGGCAGTAATGCTACGTTGGCGGCTGTCAATATCGCGGGGAGTGCTGCTTCAAATGGGGTATGTCTTGTCTGTTGTTTATTCGTGATATTGGCCAGCTTATTGTTCGTAACTAGGTTGACAAACGTGGTTTGCCTGTGCCTTCCCATGGAACCTTTTCCGGGAACATGCTCAAAGGCCTTCTTATGCGTCGACAATCATCTCAGGTTTCGTCTCCAAGCATCCAACATTCGACCTCCTACGACGACGAAGTAACTTCTCCCATCGTAGCTGAACCGTCTTCATTCGTGGTTCAAGATGGCACGCCCATTTACGGAGATCCTTCTCAGGATGCTGGCGGTGAAGTTCGCTTCTATGTTGAGTTGACGAGGTTGGAAGGGTTGAATGATACGTATAGTTTGGATATTAAGAGGATGAGAGGGAACTTGAGGAGTTACAAGTTTTTGCATGATATCATCCGAGAGTGAGTACCTTCTCTTTCTTGGTCAAGAACCCGCTGACATTTTCCCTTTCATCAGGCGTACTGATTTAAAGGGATAGTTGGCTGATTTGGTTAAGAACGTTTCTCTGTCTCTGCTCCGTCCCCTTCCCTCTCGCTTTTTTCTTGGAGTTCTTCTCGCTTCGGAACACCCAGTTTCCTTCTTGCGCGTTTCCTTCTCTTCTCCTTTTTTGTCTCTTCTCTCCGCACTCCATGCCCCTGGCGAACCATGTTTTAGCTCCAATTTCAATGCTGCTTCACTCATTTATGCGCCGCGTCGGCCACCTGATCTCTCTTCCCCGACTTTTCTTTTCCATGGTCACATTCTGTAAACTTTATATCTCTAATGATTATGCATATGCATGTGGTCGCACACCTTGGCCTTTCTTGCATCGGTAGCTTCGTCGGCCTCGTGCTCTACTATCCGAGTCGAGTGTCGCCTTCCCCATCACATCAATGTATACGCTAGCCCACACCTCGCGCACCGCGCATCTTTCACACAGGTCAGCCTGCGAGCGGCATCACATATCAGTCACTTTACCTTTGGTGGATCCAATCTCAAGAACTTCCTTCTAGTGCTCGTCGACACTCTTTGCGCAAGTTGAAGGTGAAGTCTAGAACTCGAAGCGCTGACCTGTCGTCGGAACCATGCAACAACCTCTGATTTCACCTCCTCCGTACATAATAATTGCGCTTCGAAGTTCCATCGCCGACATGCTTCTCCACACCCGCTGCGAATAAAAACCGTCTGGGGGTTTGGGGAGAACCAAGCTCATCCTTCGTTCCCCCCGGTTCATCGAATCATGCTGTGTTCTTTCATCGCAATAGCCCTCTTTTATGCCACTGGTATCATGGCGGCACGTACGCCCCCAGTATCCACCACACCACAGTAAGTTTCCATATGATTCGTAGTAATAGACGTTTCACTCACTATGACTTTTTCTGCGACTCTTGTATAGGTTGCGGAGAGGTTGCGCGTCTGAGCTGCATCATGCCAAAGCTCCTGCCGCTGAGCAACACTTTGCTACCCACAGAACGAAGTTACCTTCCTCCGAGAAAAAGGCAGCGTACACCATCGGCGTGTATTGGCATGTTGTCCGTCAAAATAACACCATCCGCGGTGGCAACTTACCGTACGTCGTTTCCCTTGCTTTTCATATTTGGTATTCACGAACCGTATCTTGCGATTGCAGTGATTCTCAAATAGCTGACCAAATCCAAGTTCTCAACACCGCGTACAGCTCAGCTGGTTTCCGATTCGTTCTGGCTGGGACTTCCCGCACAACCAATGCGACTTGGTTCAACGAGGCACAACCCTACACGTAAGTAATCTTATCCCGTCTGCGTGGTTACTTTGTATGACAATGACCCAATTTTCTGTAGCGACTATCAGGATGATATGAAGAAAGCGCTTCGCAAGGGTGGTGCCGCCTCTTTGAACATTTATAGTGTCGCGTCAGTCTTTCCCAAACCATTAGTCCATTTCATTCATTGATTTTTCCTTAGGTTCACCGAAGGTCCCTACTCCGGGCTTCTCGGCTATTCTACCTTCCCTTACGACTACCAATACAACCCAACCGACGATGGGGTTGTCATTCAATACGCCACGCTCCCGGGAGGTACTCTCACCCCATATGATCTTGGACAGGTAACGCTCTCTTCCTGACAACATTCCCTCTTCGGAACGCCCTGACAGTGGACATCAACTTCATTCCATAGACGACCACGCACGAGGTTGGTCACTGGGTTGGTTTGTACCACACCTTTGAAGGGGGCTGCGATGCTCCAGGAGATTACGTCGCCGATACCGCTCCTGAGGGTGAACCTGCCTTTGGATGCCCTGTCGGACGCCAAACCTGTGACGGTGGTGACGTTGATCCCATCCGTACGTACCTTTTCAACCCCGAATGAACCCAGTTAGTTGACTCCTTCCACTCCAGACAACTTCATGGACTACAGCGACGACGCTTGTATGACCGAGTTCACCCCTGGCCAGCGAGAGCGTATGAGGGAGCAGATTGCGTTGTATAGAGGCATTGAGGCTAAAGTTCAACAAGCCCATTAAGTCAGGTACTTGACTCAGGCCGGGTTCGTAAACTTTGTTCACCCTTGTTACGACGTCAAGCATCTACGCGTATTACCATACTAAGTGATTCTCTTGTGTGAACTAGTCCTTCATCACCGCCCTCAGACTCGGAACCCGAGCGGAATGTCCACATTTGACGAAGCTCTCGCGGTATCATTGTTGAATGTCTGGTGATATGTCGCTCAGTGATTAGTTGAAGAAGATATATAGAGGAGGATCATTGACTCACTGCGACGGCGTCGAACCCTGACCATCCAAACATCGATGTCAGCTCTCAACTTTTTGCATTATAGCTACAACTTACTAAAACGGAGAGGGAACAACTGTGGACGAGTATTCCAGAACACAGAGAGCCCATTGAGTTCTCGACGAGTCTGCCACTGAAAGGAAAACGTGTCAGTCACCTTGGTGAGGGTATATAAACCCAAAGGGGAGCGCACGTTAGAAAATGGCAATGGACGAAAGTGCATCTCCATGCGGTCATTGTATGTCCTTCCTGTTTGTTCCATCCTCTCGAGTTGAAATTCATGAATGTACTCCGCCTCAAAGGGCTCAAGCGCATTTCCACCAAACCTGAACATCTGAAACCTCTGGCCATAGTTTATCTGGGCTTCAAAGACGAAGATTGATCATCAATACAACATCCATTGACTAGGGAACCTTTTCTGACCGACCTCTCCAATGATTCCCATTTTCCGTGCTGAATACTGGGAGTTGGCGGCCTGGAGTGGCGGAAGTCGACTGCATTGTCAAGGTGACATCTTGTGTTTTCTGGATCAAGGTAGAGTCCAAATGACCTTGATGCACAAGCACAATGTACACAACGCCACCCAAGCCCGCAAAGTTGGATGAGTCAGGCCTGGCCCCGGTGGTGTAGATGTGGGCCGTACACCTCCAATCGACGGTGACAAAGTTTGAGCTATTGGTCGGGTCATGCAATCTGCGGTTCGAAAATATGGTGAATTCCTGGCTACATTCAATTTCATCAGTCGACCATCAGTTTACACTGTGATGCGCAGCTTACCGGCTCCAAAAGTCCACGTCTGGGGCAGGGGTGAGGCGGTTAACATAAATCCGGGGCACCGGTAGAGCAAGAGCATCTTCACGCTGACGAGCGCCTTCAGGTTCGGGACCACATAAAGCGAGGGTAGAGACCATTATTTAAGATGATTTCGTTGAAGTTTCGCGTTGGTGTGTGTGGTCTCACTATTTCGTTCATTGAACTCTCCTTATATACCTAAGCGATACGCAAACCTTCCAGTATTCGGTTCCGCGGCAAATATACCGACTCATGTGTCGGATACGCCATTTGTCCGAGGGCGTGTATTCTAAGCTTTAGAATTCTGGGAGCTGCGAATAAGGGATACGAAGAGTGCCATCAGAGCGGCCCGCAGATTTTCCGGATGGCATGGCAATGATGCTGCCCCCCTACACTGAGTCGTGAGATCAAGCTCGACCCACCAAGGCCGAATCGGCTGGATGTAATGCCCGACGAGTACCATGAATTCAAGGAACTTTGGGTGATAAAAATTGAAAGAGTTCAACGGCAATCGAGCACGATGCTGGAAGTAAGTTGGAAATCAAGTTCGGAGTTCGGCCCAAGTTCGGACATCTCTTCAACCGAATAAGCGCCCTAACATCGAGTTGACCACGGCCACCATGGCTTTCAAGAAGGAGAAACCAACCCACTCCCTCATCGCTGGGGCAACGGCTGGTGCCATCGAAGCGTATGTAATGCGTATTCTCTTTAGAGAATGACTGGACCAACACTGATCAATATCTTGAAGGCAGTTTCGTGACATATCCGACTGAATTTGTGAAAACAAGATCGCAATTTGGTGGGGGGAAGGTTCGTGTCGTTCCGTGTCTAAGACTTAAGATTATTACAATGACGCGCTTTGCTACAGGAAAGTCCCCTGACAATTGTCAGAAACACGTTGAAGGATAAAGGCGTTACGGGCTTGTATTCAGGATGTACGGCGTTGGTGGTTGGAAACGCGATGAAAGCAGGCGTGCGTTTTGTCAGCTATGATTACTTCAAATCCAAGCTGGCAGATGCTCAGGTGAGCTCGGGTCAACCCGTATGGAGAACGCTGTGACTTAGGTACCTACAGGGGAAAGTCAGTGCTCCGCGTAGCTTGGTCGGTGTGTTCCCTAATGGACATTCGCATTTGCGAAATCGGTGCTTACAATGCTTCGTTGATGCTCAGCTGGTCTTGGGGCAGGTATGATGGAGGCCATCTTTGCAGTGACACCCTCGGAAACTGTCAAGTCCGTTATCCTTCAAAGCCTAACAGCTCACATGCTGATTTACTCTGTAGAACGAAGCTAATCGACGATGCGAAGCGGCCTAACCCTCAATATCGCGGTCTCATACACGGCACTGCGAGTATAGTACGCCAAGAAGGCATCTTCGGTATTTATCGTGGTCTCTTCCCCGTCGTATGCATCCTATTCCATCATTTCTCTTCTGTTTCTCTCACTCAACTCTCCATGCTACCTAGATGATGCGCCAGGGAGCCAATTCGGCTGTTCGATTCACGACCTATTCCACACTCAAGCAATTCGTCCAGAGTACCGCACGACCCGGACAAACCCTCCCAAGCACTATCACCTTTGGTATTGGCGCTGTTGCCGGACTGGTGACTGTCTATACCACGATGCCATTAGAGTGAGCCTTTACCGTAGCCCATCCGCTTTGATGGTTCTCTGCTCACCTAGCGTTATAATTTCAGTGTCATCAAAACTCGAATGCAAGCTCTCGACGCCCGTTCGCAGTATCGGAATTCCTTCCATTGTGCCTATCGCATAGCCACCGAAGAGGGTATATTGCGGTTTTGGGCTGGGACGACGCCTCGACTTGCTCGGCTAGTCGTAAGTAATTCCCAGATCGCGATTGGCATTAGAGAGCTGATGAACGCCTGTAGATGAGTGGCGGGATCGTTTTCACCATCTATGAAGCGATAATAGGTGCTCTTGGAGGCCGGGAACCTTAGAATTTTACGTCGTTGTCTTGGTTCACTGATCCATACCACGTCTTCGGTGCACACACGTTGAATGGCTAGGGCAATTTCGAGGGAACTGGACGTTTTTGAGCTAAGGGGTACACCCCACTTTGCACCATGGAATCGACCGACCTTCTCCTGTCCTCCCGCAATGGCGACTGGCCTCCTTCAATACAATATGGGGCCACGCTCCGATCAGAAGCGTAGTAAGCTTAGCCTTCTGAGGGCTATAGGTACACCGAGCCGTGACAGAAGAAAAGGGCAAGCGTCATCGCAATTTTCTCGTGGAAAAGCACAATTCCATGAGTTCATTTCGAAGCATCGGCCGCAAAAAACCATTTCTCTTGAGGTCTCGGGGACCCAGCGGTAGCGTCTAGAGCATCAAACCTAGGATAAGTGATTGTCACAAACTGACATCCATTCACATCAATTGCAAACCAATTAATTGTACTGCTACTCGACAATTGTTGTTTAACCAAATGGCTCTCATTCGTCACATCAGGGTGGGGATTGGAAATTAAGAGGAATAGCCACCGTCTGCGAAGCTCTGGTAGTACGATTGTCGAAGGTCTAAACATAGAGTAATCAACTTGTCAGTCTGGCTCGATATGAAAGCAACATATGCGTCGCACCACAACGATTTCAAAATCTATGTATGTTGGCATTACTAGCGATGGATCAGTTAACAGGTTAGAAGTAGTATCAAAGGAAGGAAGAAAACTCACGGTAATTGACAGGAAACACCGGGGGGTTTGGATCCCTAATTACGGACAGAGCGTTGATTTCCCTGGGAGTCTGCCACTGAAAAGAGAAGGAGGGTGAGTGTCCCGACTCTTAGAGGAGACGGAAGGGGACATACGGCGGAGCCTGGCAAGGGACGATAATAAATCTCTAAGCGATCATTATATGTTCTTCCCGACTGCTCCATCTTCTCAAGCTGAAAATCAAGGGTGTACTCTGCATCGAAGTTCTGGAAATCGCTGATGTCCCTCTTCAACATCGCCAATGTCTGGCGGTACTCGATCCGGGCTATGAGGGGTATGGATCGCGTGAGCAATGCATGATCGTGAGTGGATGAGAACATGGTGATAAACCTGGCCAATTATTCCCGCTTTGCGTACTATATTCAGGTAGTTGGCGATCCGGAGCGGCGTCGAGTTGTGGCCTGATGACCAGGGTGACATCTTGTGTATCGGGGAACAAGGTGGAGTTTATGTAACCTTGGTGAACGAGGACGAAATACATAACACCGCCAGAGCTTGCAAAGTTGGCTTGATCAGGCCTAGCTCCAGTGGCGTAGACGTATGCTGCGAACTTCCAGTCGATGGTGACATAGTGGGAGCTGCCTGTGTCGTTTACTTGGTGGTTGGAGAAGACGGTGAAATCCTGTCTAAAGATACACTATTAGCAGTGTGGCGATTTCGTGGGCAGATTCTGGAGGCTCACCGACTCCAATAGCCTGTATCAGCAGGGGGAGTGAGGCCATTGACGTAGGTTCGGGGTTCAGGCTGCAATGCTGCTGCTTCCGCGCCCCCCTCCCCTTCTTCATGAGAGAGAGCTTCGTGGTCTTGAGGTTGCTCGTTGGCGAAGGTGTCTGTCATGTTAAGTAATCGCGAGGATGAGTTGTTCTGGTTGATTGGCATTATGCGTCCCATTCTTCCAACCTTTTATACCACAATATCAATGGTGGACCACAGGCTACGGCATCAATAGACATGATTGATCGCTCTTGAGCGGCTCCGTTGAGGGTAGACACGCATACCGTTCGGGAGTTTAGATTCTCCTAGGCATTGGCAACAGGAAAAGTGAAAACCGTAACCTCGTTCCCCGCCAAGGCTCAGATTCGCGGACTTCAAACTTAGCGTCACCGTGTTGAACTTTGAGCGAATAACGCCCTCTCAATTACCGCTTTTCCCTTCTTGGTGATGCCCGATGGTGTCTATGAGAATGTCGACCTCCGATGCTCTTGTAGCCTCTCCGGCATTCGTGAGTTTCCCCAACGGAGCCGATCAAGAGCCCGCCTTCACGAAGGAGCACTATGATCCCGCTGCTGTGGTATAAGCTATAAAGGACTGATGGAGGCCCTGGGACGTATCTCAATCAACGAGTACAACTTATCTTCGCAACCAGGATGTCATCACCGCTGCACTGCGCCACAACTCATGTGTACCACCAAACCAATACACCACCTCTAGACAAGAATTCATCATCTTCCCAAACCTCAGAGTGACTGACATATATAACAGTTCTCGCTATGTCATTGAGTCGTGACTGTCGATTGAAAATGCGTCGCACACATCTACACAACGGGTCTCAACCCAACGAACCCAACCTCGCTACGTCTGGCGGCGTTATCTGCGTTGTATTTGTTCATCAAGGCCATCTGGATTCTACGTTGATGCGCCGTTACGAAGAAGTGGGAATTGATCTCGGCTTGGCGCACGGATGATGAATAGGTGCTTTGGGCTATTCATCACGCCCCGTGGTGGCTCACTCCAACAAGTTAGGAAAGGGTGGCAATGTGCCATGACAGATGAGCATCGTCATGTAAGCATGGCAGGGACAGTCTGGACGCTCCTTTCACCAACCACTCTTCAGGAAATTGGCTGATTCTGGTAAGCAACATCACGTCTTCTCGTATGCTCGGTGGTACTCATGTTTAGAGGAAGGAGAGGCGCCTGCGGCCGTCTGCCACGCTGCTTGTCCCCTCTCCTCCTTGAGTTGCGCTCGGGGTAACATGGGCATCCTTGAAGGTTCATACCAGTGCTGCAGAGCGCAAGCGCAAAGCGAAACAAGCTGCTGCGTCCATGAGGGCGTCATCCCCGGGGAGTCAAGGAGAGGTTGCGTCGCTTTGAATTGGGATGTGGAACAACTCAGCCCCGTTCATGCGCGTACTTGGATGTTGCCTACTTTATCATCCGATTGGTGCTATGTACTAGCCACTCTGTTTGTACTCATGTTACCGAATGTGAATGTAAATGGTCGGTCAGTGTTGGGTCTCTTCGTCATAAATAAAATCAGTTCATTCTCGACAGGCAAAATACCCTTCCACGCCGCTGGTAAAAGAGGGTGCTTCATTGATGAAAATGGTTCCTGGTAATGACTAAATCGCTTCGTGGTTTACATCGAGAAACCGAGGGTGATAGGGACTGTCTGCGTGGCCCTCACAGTACGGTTGTGGAATTTCTAGATACGATCATTTTGTCAGTCAGGCTCAATGTTAATAACAGATATTCTTCGCACCGCAGCAACCTCGAAGCCTTTTTGAAGGTGGCGAATTAGTTCGAAAGCAGGAGTGTGAAATAAATGAGGGTAACTGACTGAAACGGAGGGGGAAGCTCTGTGGGTTGGTATTCCTGCAAACAGTCAGAGCGTTGAGCTCCCTGCGAGTTTGCCACTAGAAAGAAAAAGGTGAGGATCTGCACTCTTTGATGGGATGACTGGAAGCGAGTCGACATACAGCAGAGCCTGGCAAGGGACGATAGAAGATCTCCAAACGGTCATTGTATGTTCTTCCTGACTGCTCCATCTTCTCAAGCTGGAAATCAAGCATGTACTCCGCGTCAAACGGCTGGATCGCATTTCCGCCTGTCTGGAACATCTGCAATGTCTGGCGGTACTCGATACGAGCTATGAAGCAAAATCAACCATATGAGGAACGCAACGTCACGAGCTTGACTACTTTTGCACGACGAACCTGGCCAATAATTCCCGCTCTGCGTGCTATAGGTAGGGAGTTGACGATCTGGAGAGGCGGTAGATGGTGGCCGTATAGTCAAAGTGACGTCTTGCGAATCGGGGAACAAAGTGGAGTTCAAGTAGCCTTGGTGAACGAGGACAATGTACATCACACCGCCAGAGTTCGCGAAGTTGGGTTGATCAGGCCTGGCCCCAGTGGTGTATACGTATGCTGCGAATTTCCAGTCGATGGTGACATAGTGTGAACTGCCCGAGTCGTTCACTCTATGGTTGGTGAAGACGGTGTATTCCCGTCTAAAGGTAAATCGTCAGCGTGGTTACCTGTAAGGGTGACTGTAGAGAGCTCACCGACTCCAATAGCCTGTGCCCACTGGAGGGCTGAGACGATTGACGTAGATTCGGGGTTGGGGGCGTAGTGCTAATTCTTCGACAGCGTCCTTCCCTTCATGAGAGGGGGCTTCATGATCTTGAAGTACTTTAGCGATGGAGGAGTCTGACATGTTACCTGTGTGGAGTTCGAAGTCGGGTGATTGATATCATGCACCCCAAAGTTGTGCCAGCCTTTTAAACCTTAGCCATGACTGCATAGGTATACTCGATTCTTCTTCTTTGCGAAGACATGGCTCTTAATCGGCTCCGTTGAGGGTACTCACGAATACCGGAGAGGAGACAAGAAAATCGGGGGTTCAGATTCTCCTAGGCACCATGAAGCGTCACAATGGGGCAATTGCGGTGGTTGAGTGGAAAGGTTGTCCGTCGTTATTCGCTCGAAGGTGTCATGAAAGGTGAGACTGCCAAGTGTTCAATTCACCAAAGTTTATAGAACACACGGAATTTGTCCAGGAAATCAAGTGTGTTGTCAAGCACGTTTTCACACCACTTCCGGTTTATGTTGCATCCCGAATCCAGAAAAAAGACAAGCAAACGTCACTATGTGCATTGCGTAAGTAAACTACCAGTAAAAGCGACTTCAATAGACGCAACAAACGCACACTCAAGCATGCACATAAGAAAAGACCGTGATGGGTTTGGCTTGAAGGGGCGAGAATACTTGAATTCAAATTACAGACCGAAACATAGAGGTTGTACAGAGGAGAGGATAAGGAGAGGATAAGGCAAGGATAAGGAGCAGAAAAGTTGTTAGCGCCCGCCGATCGCTATACAAAGAGGATCGACTGTCATCCTCCCGTCATAGAGGCTGGAATTCGAGCCTACGCCGATCGCACAAGTTGAACTCACTGCGGCTGTGCCAGACGATTTTCGTTGTTCAACGCGTCAACGTCAACGTTCAATACGCTCACATTCAAAGTCACAGTGTAACATGTTGCATCGACGCACGTCCCAGCGTATGTCTCTGATGTAAAAGCTGTGCTACAAAAGGCTCGCGCCGTCCTCGCTTATCTTCGAGCTGGTACACATCATCCTACGCTCAGATGAGGCCGACCATTCCCATGGACCGCAGGATTAGCACATGGCCTTCCAATGCACGCCTAATAAGTCCCGTGCGCTCAAAAGCAAGGTCGAACATCAGGCCTTTCAAATGCTCAACACTGGTGAACACTAGTGTTCCGAAGCAGATTGCTTCCCTGAGTATTGACTTGAGGAAAACGTCGAACGACTGGCCGGAATGGTCACCGACGACCGTTCACCTCCGAACAGGTTTCGCGCCCTCGATCACATACTCAAATGATAATTTTCAGCTTCGCTCTTCTAACTTTTCACTTTCAGTGACAAACTAGTTTACCTCAGAGAAAGCAAAGG
>JAPEVF010000748.1:0-22088 GCA_029747585.1 Pleurotus djamor
CGAAGTGTTGACGTTGAACGTTCCAACGTTTGAACCGTCGCGGGTGTGGGTCACTGAACGGGACTCGACAATTTCCTACTTGCCATGCATGATGCATCATTGAAACTTGGTTGAAACTCGAGCAATCCCCATCACAAACTTCAAGGTTTCGGTGCTCGCTAGCCAGTGCCTGCTGATCTGGAATCGCATTAACATTCATGTGGCTTGGGTTCGAGTGAGCTGTCCAAGTGTGAGTACCTACAACATATTTTTCGTGACTATTTGGCTTGTGTAGCTCACCTTGGAAATTAGTACCAACCCAGGCGGACTTGGGGGGAGCTGACTAGTTCGATGAATGGGAACTGGCTCATTGAAATGCCGTAGTATCATTTGGATCACTGGGTGGCAACAAATCNTTTTTTTAAATGGAAGTATATCCGTCGTCGAATAATTTCCTAGAAGAAGGTATTTGGCTTTTGCCTTGCCTGTTCATAGGACGTTGACATACACATGACATAGCCAATATCTCGCCTCTTAGACTCTGAGAGGAATATGCTTGTCGATCTCTGTGGCGGACTAAATTGACTGTTCCTTGGCTAGTGCTCGTGGCTCAGTGGTCTTGTTGCTCTGCACTGGATATATAACCCGCGTGAGAGCTCATGCGCAAGCCAGCCAACTCCTCCTTATCACCTTCGCGCGTGTTCGGGTAGTACGCCAGCTCTCATTGATTTCACAGCTGCTGACTCGACGTGTTTAGAGATCACAATGGCCAGATACCAGTCGGGCTTCGCTCTCGCTCTCCTAGCTGCTTACATTGGTGGCTGCTGCGAATGGGGCCAACGACTGGTCAAAACCGTGCTTTGACGGTGAATGTGCTTACGACATTCCCGTCGAAGGGCAGTCAGCCACCCTCAAAATTGTACGTCTTTGAAAGTTGTCCCATGATGCATCCCCTGCTAAAATGGCTGAATAGGTCGGTGCCCCGTATGCCATTGCCGACATTACTCCCTCGGCTGGCTGGGTTGTCCTAGAGTGTGACCAACACTCTCTCGCTCAGGATGTGCGCCTTGTGTGTTCTTCGGAGAACGAGGAGGCTGCAGGATGCAGGTGAGCAATTCTCAGCCACCGCTGGATGTGATATCCCTCAATCTCTCTACCTAGTCATTTCTTCCTCGGCGACGGCCCAACACATAAATACGTTCGTCTTCCGGAAAGCGTAAGTATATCTCCTGAGTCTTTGGCTTCCCCGCATTTGTCTGATGTCCTCTCATAGTGTGCTCCTTTCCCATTCGGTCGTATTGCAGATTTCCGAGTTGATGAAGACCAAACTATTCCGGAACATGCTGCTTCAAAGATTGAACGTCGTGATGGGATGGCTCCTCGAGTTTTCTCCATCCGTGTTGATGACCAGGTCAGGTCGCTCAGTATCTTTACCGTTCGAACACTAAACTCACTGTTCAATCTAGTTCGAGCACGTTGATTCTCTGAAGTATGGCAAGGTGTACGCTGCCGCTGTCGGTAAGCACAATCCTCGCTTCATTCAATACGCCAACCAACCGAATTTCCTAGGTGTCAGCATCCCTGGTGTTGATACCAACTTCGCCATCCCAGAGAACATTGGCATGAAGGAGGTTGCCGATAACTGGGTTGCTCAAGCTATTGAGGGTACAGTCATCCTTCAGCGTCCCTCGATCTTGAGCTCACGACGCGAACTTGCAAAGATACCGGAGTCAAAGTTATCGGCCTCAAGGCGACTTTCACTCATTACGTGACGAAACCCAACGGTCTTCTTGATCCCAAAGCCGACCCCAAGAAAGAGAAGGTTGTTCCTGAGGCGAAGTCCGGTGCCATTGAATGGGGAAGCAAGACGGAACCCTTCAACATCAACTTCAAACCGGAGAAGGGTCCCAAGTGCGACAATGGGAGCCTACAGGTCAAGATGGATGCCACCTTGGCTACCAAAGTTTACGGAACCGCCTCCTACTTCGGTTCTGCTGGAGTTGCTGATCTCCAGGAGAAATCCCTCATTGCGTTGCTTAGTAACATCGCAGGTTGGCTTTACTCCTTTCGTGAGTCTAGAGACAATGTTGATATACTATTTTCTACTCCAGAGTTCTCTGCGAACGTTGAACATGACCTCACCGCAACCGTCACTCTCGAGGTATGCCCTCGCTGTGTCGTTTCCTGAAGCTTTTTAACTGTGAAACAGGGTACCGTCAACAAAGACTTCACCATCCTCGAGCCCAAGCCAATCCCCAAAGCTGGTATCGATCTCAAGTAAGGGACCATCTCCCTGACACTCAATATTTCCATGGTTTACATACTTCTCTCAGAATCTTCAAGGCCGGTTTGATGTTCGGTATTGATGGTGAAATCCACCTAACTGCCAAAGTCGGAGTTGAAGTCAAGACTGGATTCAAGTGGGGTATTGAGAAAAGTACGTACGCTCATTTCTCCCCTTGCTATTCTTACTAATCTTGACGTTCGCAGTCGGTATCTCAATCCCCCCTTCTATGAAGGGCAAGCCATGGGCCAAGGATGGATGTACGTTCAAGTCCCATTCGCCATGTAAATAAGTATACTAACACGAATTCCAGACTTCGATGTCGGCATTGCTCGTGACGACAGTGGTCAATCCGCGACCAGCGAGATCGCCATGTCCGCCACTCCCAAGCTCAGCATTGGCATCGAATCTTCCAAAGTCAACCTGAAACTCAAGGCCTGGGTTGGCTTCAAAGCTGGACTTGCACTCGTCGTCGGACTCACTGGCAAAAAGAAACGAAGCTCGGACGCTGTCAGTGACTGGTACTGTGCCAAATTGAAGGCACAATTCGAAGCGTCTGTTGGTGCCGAAGGAAAATTGTTCAACCTGTTCAGCTTGCCCGACTTTGACAAGTCGTTCTGGGATAAGGAACTTGACCTTTGGGAGGTGAGTTTGATGGCTCCTATCCTGCTTGGTGTACTTTTCCTGACGATTGATCAATACAGCACGGTAACTGCCCTGAGCCCAAATCCAAGCGCTCCGTCATGCCTGGTCCTCTACAATCCAGGACTGTTGATGGTACCATCAGCCAGAAACTCAAGGAGACTTTCAACTGCCCCAAGAAGGATGCCAAGGTAGAGAAGGCCGACGCTAAGAAGGGTATGAGTGAATCAAGGTATCTTTCTCGTTTGTTCTTCACTCCCAATGTCCGTGAATTAATTTTCCTCTCCAATAGCATGAAGGTCAAGGACAGGAAGAAGTAATCGTCGTCGCTTTCACATTATAATATGTAGCTATACATTCTTTGTATCTCACACTCATCCACTGTTATCGAAGTCATGCTTTCCAATAAGTTCACACTTCGCGCTAGCGATATGTTGAGCACCACCAACGCCAATCTTAGTGCCCAATTTAGCCCCACGAGTATGTCAAAAAACGAAGGCGATAATATAGTGATCAAGGTATATAAGTAGAAATTTCCACAGCTTGGAAGAACGGTGTATACTGCATCTACTGTGAAGTCAAATGACTAATACTCTCCCAGAACCTAAGAATCTCAATGAGCAACCGGTCTATCGCGTGGAAAGGGGGTACGTACGCGCAACGTTCCAAGAACGCAGAGTCCACCTTCCGGAACCGGATATCGGGTTGTGCGTCTTCGGTACGATTGAAAACGATACCACCGCCAGAAACACTGTACCTCGGCCATCTCGGGAGGATATTAGTTGGGTCAAACTTGAAGTTGGGGTCCTGCTTGCGGATGAAGCTGATGAACGTCTGTGCGAAGGAAGAAACGAAGGTGGGGTTGTCGAAGGTTGGTGGCTGGAAGCTATATTGGGTGTTGGATTAGATTCGTCATTGAGGACGGACAGGTACGACGTCTTACTCAGGGAAGTAAGCACCCAAGTCATCTCCGTGGAGACCAGGTGGAATGGCGTATTTGCCCTTAGATGACGATGAGATTGGTGAATGAGCTTTGTAGGTTGATCTTCGACTTACTTGATAAGCACCAGGGAACGCGTTCAGGAGGTAATGTGCCGGACACTCGAAGATGGCTAGCACACAGGAGATAAATCAGCAATACATTGATGAGCGCAGTGAAAGGACATACCCTCTCCACGAGCTCGCATGACCTGTTGGAGAGTGGAACCCAAGCCATCGTAAAGTCTAGATATCGTTGCTCGTTCATTGGGTCCCAAAGCAGGGAACGACAGCGCTGAGTGCTCAGCAGCGGTCAGCGTCGTCGAAGGATCGATGAACATATCTCCTTCATTCGAATTATAGAGAACTAGGAGGTCCGTCTGTCATCGCAAGTGCGTCAGCCTATGACAAGGGCAGCAATCGTCAAAGCAAAGACGTACGACACTGATTTTACGCTGTTTCAATAGTTGAGTGGGGCGCTTCGTTATGAATTCGCCATCGACAACGGGTGTGGCACCGAAGACGGTGGAAGGATTGGTTTGGACGTTGACTGATTGGAGGGCAGAGCTGTCGACGGTTCTCAAGCACGATAGTGTATTGTTGGAGTTCTGGCACCCGACTTCAGCTACCACCATACGGTAAATGTCCTGGATGGGAAGTTTCATAATTGGTATGACGAGATCAAGCCGCTCAGTACCTCAGGTATTGTGCCATTATAAGGATAGAGAGGTGTGAGGTAAGGTGAACTTGTGATGGCCGTGTTGAAAAGACGAGAACCGGTACGCCCGTTGCGAGCAAGCATCTGGAGTAAGACTGAACCAGCTCCTGTGCGAAAAAAAATCAAAAAGAGACAGTGTTTTAAAGGTATTCCTACGCACCTGCGGACTGTCCCCAGATTGTGACCTGGTCGGGGTCTCCACCAAACTTGCTGATCTAAGGATTTGGTCAGAATCAGACAGAGGAGGCGGGAGCAAGGAAGAAACGCACATGTCTATGGACCCATTTGAGAGCGTATTCTTGGTCAACTGTGAAACTGATCAACGACGGGAAATTGTGAATGACACCAAGGTGAGACGCACGCAGACCCGAGTTGAGATTTCCATTTGCTTTGACTTCAGAGCCAGCAAGGAATCCTAGTAGAAGTGGAAGTGTAATATAACTCCGCGGCAGAGACAACGACGTTCAAGGACGTACCGAAGATACCAAGACGATATTGAATGCCGACTGCGATGATTGACTGTTTCGATATGCTGACTATGTGGGTTGGATCGAACATCGTGGCATTTCCCNAGAGGTATCTGATTTGATCATTCAATCGATGGGTAGACATGTCGAATCGTTGAACATACCCTCCACCATGTACGAAGACGAGAACAGGGAGTTTACGCTTCGGAAGCTCGCTACCAGGGATGTAAACACTAAACCATGAAAGCTGAATGAATTCACGGTCGCGGCTGGCTGAGTGCTAAAAACTTACTTGAGAAAGAGACAATCTTCCGAGCCAGCCTCAAAATCTGGGATGGGAGCTCTCTGCTGAACTGTCAAGTTTGGTGGAGGTCCAGTAGGGGAGGTTCCGAGAGGTGATCCAAAGCACTGGGGTCCGGCCTGGGAGTCCTGTACGCCGTTCAACTTCGGTGGCGGTTGCGGAGCACGCCAACGAAGGTCTCCGACAGGCCCTGCAGCGTATCGTATTCCGAGATAGCTCGAAACGCCGACATCCTGGTTCGTTGCTCCGCGATATTTCGCGTTTCCGACATCGATCACAGGCAACCTGGAAGCGGCTGGGGCAGTCAGAGTCCCGTAAACTGTCCAAAGTAATAAGAACGAGAATTTCATGAGAGGAATCCGGGAGAGTGTTTCTTCGTTGTCGAAATCCTTCGCAATTGCTGGAAACTTCTCTTATACTTTTCGGAGGAGTCATAAAGCAGAGCGGTAGCGAGTTCATCAAGNAAAGTTTTTACGAGAAATTTGTTACGAAGCTCAGCAAAATTTACCACCCCAACTCTTGGAGCTGGCTCCGAGTCGGGATCGCCGAGAATTGCGGTCCCGAGGTAGTAGGTTGTTGAGTCAACATGGAGTCATCCATACAGAGTCGGTATGTTGTATCCGGGTGTCCTGGAGGTTGACATAGATGGTATGACAAGCGACGCAATGGGCTTGAAAATCTCAAAGCTCAAATGACGGTTCAACAATTGTGGAAAACCTGTGGGAGTCGGTGTGGCGTGCCTGTGGCCAAACGGGTAAAGGCCCAAGGGGCTTCCCCGCAATCCAGGCATTGATGCATGATGCTCAGATATAGGCCGCATACCGGGTGCCAGCTGAAAGGAGCCAGTGGGATGGAGTAAGTATTGGGTCGAGGTTGAGTTTGGGTTGAGTGTGGGCGAAGCGCTAAACGGAGGCTTCCATTCAGGAGCATCGAGAGGGGACGTAGGAGCTGAGTGGGCAAAAAGGTGCATATGAACGGATAAGGCGTATGCGTAGCATGGAGAGTATGAAACGCGGCAAAATATACATGGATGGATACAATGTGTCATAAGACCGTAAGTGGTCACTCGATCTCAAGAATTCTAAATACGATATCCGGCAGTTCGAGAGTCGAGCGTTTGGAACGAATGGAATGCAGAACGTTAAACTCTTCCTGTGTTTCTCCGATACCAATCCCATCGAGAATAGATTCCTGATATAGGATTGACACTAGTTTAGAGAAAACTTGCTTGTCTTTGGGTGTCTCTGGATCGAGTCTCTCCAGATAAAGCTTGTAAACCTTCAGGAAGTCCAGATAAGCAGCTCGCTCCGCGATCACAATCGTTTCCAACGACCACAAAGATGTTCCAATGTAATCGAGCCAATATGGGGCTGGATTGTCGGGCTGATGAGCCAAGTAGAACGTGACGGTATCACTGAGCAGTGGTAACTCGTCAAGGCAAGTCCTGAGGGCGACGTCAATATCCGGGGCTGAATCAGTCTCATCGTCGAAGTGGAAACGAGCTTCGAAAGCGGATCCATAAGTTGTCGTGCCATCTCGAGCTTCAACATCCAGGCAAAGTTCCAGGGTAAGAACTAGGTCAGGGTGGCTGGTGATGTCCAAGTTGAGACCAGAGCAAAAATTGATTGATGGGCCAGGCGACAACGGGATGTGTGGATCCAAAAGACGCAAGCACTCGTTGAGGACAGAACGAATCTTTCCTTTGGACGAGTAGCAAGTCACGCTCAGATAAAGGAGATGAGCAGTGAAGCATTTGAGTGCACCAGTCAAATTGACGGCATCGTCGTATAAAGACAAACGGGAGAGTTTAGGCAGTTCGAATTTCGGGACAGCAGCGGAGGTGGGAGGAGGAGGCAGACAGAACCCTAAAAGAGTGAGTTCCCGGAGATTCTGTAATCGTCCGATCACCTTGCAAAATTCTTCGGAGGAGGCGAAAGGGGATTGAGAGTCAAGGGAAAGCTCAGTCAAGGTGGAAGAGAACAGTGGAGAGGTCCAAGAAAGTTGGTATCTTGTAAGCCTAAGCCGCTTTAGAAGAGGGGGACAACCGCCTTGGAATAAGGAATCTGGCAAAGAAAGAGGTTTAGTCATTCCATTTCCGGGCAAATACAACTCGAGCTCGACCAGACTGGGGGCGGCGCGAGACAGGTTGGCGGAGAGGAAATGGAGGTGGTAATCCGTCACAGCTAGGCGGAGGACCTTAAGTCGAGCGAGTTGGGATAGGATAAAATGGAGAGAAAGTGGGGGTAATGGTTGCTCGGTCAAGGAGAACCGGATGAACGTTAACGGGGCGTTCGAAGTGTGTGAAAGATGAGCAAAAAGGGCTCTGGGGTCAGTTCCCTTCGCGAAAGTCGTCCAGAACGAAGGGGTGGAGGAGATGGTGTTGTACCAGCCTTTGCATACGAGGCTGAGCTTTAGTAGATCCTGGGCTTTCGGGATGCTGAGTTGACATCTAGAATCGGTTTCGACGTGGTTGCACGCCATCGCCAGGATCTCGATGAAAATTTCACGGGGGATTTCTCTTCGACGTGGTCCAGTTGGGGAGATATGTCCCACTTCAAGGGTTTGATCAGGAGCAGAACCGTCCGGAAGGACGAAGAGACGCATCGTTTAGATACGGTGAGAAGGGCGCAGGAAGTGTCAATGATGCTGAGGAGGAGACAAGTTCTCCGTGGGCGGTTTTATAGCGGCGTCGCCACTGACTAGCCGCTTCCCGTAGTTCAATGAAGGTCCAATATGTCCAAGGAAATCATTGAGATCACGGTATGAAAAGCTTAGACATGTCGTCTAGGCAATATTCTGGAACCAAGTATGTCCTTTGGGACGCTTGCGTTTCTTACCAGGACCGTCTTGTCTACGGAAAAGTATCGAGACATTTTCAAGGCTATACAGACCAACAATAGCATGGTAACACGGAGGTTTCACCTCACCAACAACAGATTGAACGAGGCTTGACGGGCGTCGTGAGCGATCGAGCTTCAGTGAGCCGGTACAGAAGGACGGTAAGATGATCCATTGAAGAGACCTTTTCCATCCGACCAAAACAAAATCGAAGGGGAGTTGATAGTTGGAAGTAAAATGAAAGGACAAGTTGGACGAACGAGGAACTTGTGGAAGAAAGTTGAGGAGGACCAGATAAGATAAGATCAACGACCTTGCTTACGCGCAGGTCTGTAGTCGTTGTCTGAGCCACAAAGCCTATTCAGTGTATTCATAAATTAGAACACCCCACACCCTTCGCAATCAGATATTCATGACTGGAAGCGATTTGGAGGGGATCAAGCATTGGTGGTGTTTGGCCCGGGCCAGGGCGGCCAACTGTACTGTACACAGGCTGAGGCCGTAAAGCAGGAATCAAAAACTGGAACAGCCCGTATGGCTACTGCTATTGATCGTCGACAGGTGCAAATAGGTGGCGACGGTGACCGGCTGGCAATTGGCCCCTTATTCGTGAGGCTCTCAGGAGCTCGCCCCTAGGGTAGGTAAATGCTGAAGACCGACGAATATTCCTCAGAGCCGCTGAAATCAACGCCTTCGGAGTCAGGTTCGGGTGAAATCTTGAGTCGAATTTCCATCACGTTTGACGCCTTTGCCTTGAGTCAATTACTTCGTGTCTTGTACTGATTGACTGTTCTACTCTATTTCCGGACTTGCTTACATAAATGCCTAGAGGCCGCGTTATAAAGACAGATCTGTCTGCTATGTAACTCGTACATTGGTTCATGGAAATGTACGAGAGACTGGCTTTGTTTGTACTCTATGACAGACATAGGCGTCGAAGGTACGGAGGTCAGGTTCAATAGTGAGCGGGGTGAGTGGCGAAAAGATAGCTTGGGATCCGGGCGAGCGCCAGTGTTTCGCGTGTGAAGGAAGAGGCAGAACTCTTACTAAATTCTACCCTGACAGACACAGGATGAACGCGAAGGAATCAAAGATTCAGAAGAGGCGAAGCCCGAGCGATTTCGCACACACAAAATATGGATTTTCTGAACATGGGGAGGACCTTTGCAAGCAAGGTACATAATTGCGGTGAAATGACAGACATATTTACTGAGCTTACTAGGCACCATGTATATTATAGCTCTAATTCGAGCTTTTAGCTCAGGGTAGATCTCTAGTCATCGCTGATGTTTCTCGCTTGGGCCAAGCCGGTTTGACGCCTCAGGGATCCAGTTAGGGGAGCCTATGATGGGATTTTGCTGACGAAGTTGGTCAACCTGGCCCAGACCAGGCCCCCATGTTATAGGTCCAAGAGGACGAAGGAACCCAGTGGAAGCTCTTAGAACGGTGCCTAACAGAACTTGTCCGAAGCGTTATGACCGATATCTTTTCAAAAATGCGTCGTGTACGCCGTAAACAGATAAATATACTCGGATGGATACAATGTCAAGGAGAATGTGCATAGACGGGGAAGCAAGGGATATGATTGTACTCGTTACAATGAGGGTCTGTTCTCGTGTATATGATGCCCAGTATGGAAAGAAAAGATTTGTCACGNAAATCGTATGCGCAAAAGAAATGGAAAACAAAAACCTAAAACCCGATGTCAAAGRAAAAAAAATATGAATGGTTTAAAATACTGGACCTTGCGAGCTACGCGCGTCCAACGGAGTTTAGAGGGGTTTCTTGGGGTGACTGCAGGCCCCTACCGATATAGGAGGGCACAGAATCGCTAGATTCGGAGCTGGTGGTGCTCCTTACGCTCCCAACTGTATCATCGCTCGCAGTTCGTTTCTTCCTCTTCGCCAGCAACCCCATACTCCAACGGTGCCTCGACTTGAGGATACCAGGAGGTACAGGCGGCTCTTTATCCACGTCCGATAACAGCAATTTCGGATGTGAAAGTGGGTAGTGCGGGGCATTTTTGGGTGAAGCGAAAAATGAAGACGATGTTCCGCTCGGTGGTGAGGTCGAAAATCCGGTCAAGGGTGGTGACATGGATGTCCATGAAGAGAACATCGCTGTTGGTAAGGACTGTGGTAGTCCTGGCGAATCGTCACCCGACCCGGACGACGACGATGAAGAAACGGTCTCTGGGAAGGGGTACTCGTAGCGAGCCGTGTTCACTGCGAACGGTGTACCGACAATCTGTGAGGGGGAGTGCAATTTGAGACTGGAGATGCTCGATTTTTTCGTCATTGGCAAAGCTGACAACTGCGACAGCGGCGACGCAAACTATGCAAAGAGGTAACGTTGAACGTTGACAACGTTGAGTACTTGGTGTAAGGGTTGACTGGGGGACTCACTGATTCGTCTGAACTGATATCCTCGTTCTCCTCTATGACGTTACTAGCATGATCACCTGAACTAAGGACCTGACGATCTGATTCTGATGACCATTCTGCACGTTCCTGCTCCACTCCGCCTGGCTTCAAGGACTCAGGCGCCTCTGACTCCACCTGGGCCATCGAACACAACGTTGGGGGAGGCCCGGGAAAAAGAAAAAGTGGATGAAAGAGAGCGTGCCCATCGCCACGTTCTCAGGCTTCAGCTTTTCCCAGCTAAATGAAAACGCGGATGGAAAGTGCTAGACGAACGCGATGTGATCCTTCCCTCGCACATTGCCGATTCCAAGTCAGGGTTCAACGATAGGAGTGACCCTGTTACAGATGTCTAGCCCCTTTACGCATCAGTGGCGTGGGCATCATTGAGCACGTGAGTAACGGAAGGAGGGACCCACTGCCAGCAAACCACAACCACAACGTGTCTAACGATGCTCGAGCTTGCGATAAATCCCGCTCGACGCTCAGGAGAATAACCTCAACGTCCCCAAAAACGGCGCCATTCAGGATGCTTAATCTTTGGATTCCACGTTCACAAAGGTTTTACCCAGTCGGGGAGGTTCAACTATCAAGAGATGGGTAGGATGAATGATTCCCCTTTTCTACCCGACTGCACAAACCAGGCGTTTACTGGTCTATGTTTCTGTAGGCGAACATGGTGACCTCTCGCCAGGCGCCCGATTGTGGGATTTGTTTGCGGCAAAGCTCTTACGTGCCTAGTTTGCGGTGTTGAGGCGGTGAGCCACCGTTGCCCACTTCACTTCGCCCAACCGCCATGGTAATCTCAACGAAATTACTCTTATGTCCCCCATCAACGCCGACGTCTTGCTCGAGGTTCTCCGCTACGCTGAGCAGAGTGATTACCCAGCACTTTGTCTTGTCAGCAAGATCTTCTCGGAGGTCGTCTGTGATGCCTTGTATTGCCATTTCGACCATCCCAACGTCGTCAGATTCTGCGAAGCGGTTGCCAAATATCCACATCTTGCATCTCGTGTGGAATCCTTCGAGATCAACAAATACACCCAGTTGGGTACGCCTAGCCAAAGCAGCTGGTTCGTGCAGGAAGATCCACTGGCAGAGAAGGAATCTCTGGCGATCGGGACAGCTCTGTCGTTGATGTGGAACTTGCATACGTTGAAGCTGTATGGAGACGGCACATACACGCATATCCTGAAGACGATACCAAGGACGCGGAAATTACACACCTTCCATTGTCATTTATACACGGATCCCGAGGTGTATGAGTTCTTGCTCGTCCAGACAAGTATCACAGACCTTCGACTGGCTCACGCTAGTAGGTTGGACTGTTTACCCGGGCCTCATCATGTCCCCAGTTTACACAAACTTGAGGCGCCACTTTCATTGGCCAAGGTGCTCGTGCAGGGAAGACCGATACGCGAATTACGAATAACCACACACTTCAGCGGCTCGACTCTCCAGTTTCTGTCACAGTCGACGATGCCGATTCGAAGTCTTCGTGCCCCGTTAGGCCTTATCTGCGCCCTGTCCCCCGCGGCGACTGCGTCGCTCTTACTCGAGATTGAAGAGTTGGAGATGAATAACTTGGTACCCCTGGTAGATTCGGTGTGTAAATCCTCCCAAAACTGCATCCTGCTCATGAGCACTGATACACGTAACGAGACCAGATAAACCGTCGGGATTGGTACGCAGACTTCGTATCCCGTTCCAGATCCATCAAGTCCCTCACCCTCCTTGGCATCGTCGTCCATGACGACTGGGGTGACCTGTCCGACATCGCCGCTGGGTATCTCATGACAGTATCCAGCGTTGTCAAAGGCTCTCTTAAACGGTTTACCATCGTGCTGAAACGCGAAAATCTGTACGCCTTTAGCTGGGAGCTTGTTAATGGTGCCTGGAAAGAGATGGACATGGATATTGATATCTACTAGGAATCATGACATGGTGGCGGTAATAGTTGATCCATGGCTTCTCTCTCCCTCCTCCAATCCATCTCGTCTATTGGCTGGTCACGATCGGGCCAATCTAAGCTCTCGAGTGAATGCGGATGCCATCTTGGAGTTTTTCTTTTGCAGGTCCCATCTTCATGCTATCGGTCTCGCCGGGCCACTTTGCCCTCTAAGCGTAAGTGAGCATCCAGTCCTCTTCGTTGCGGAACATGTCCATTCATTTACTGAAAGACCGCTTGCAGTTACATGAACGTTTGTCGTTCTTCCCTCATGCTGTGGCGCTCGCCGCTGTGATTCCCGAACTAAAATGAAGTGATTGTTGAGACGTCCAAGATCACACACTCCGGCTGAAGTTTCTCGGGAGGGGACTTGTGAGATGCAAATGCGAATCTGCCCCCAGAAAAGGTTGGAAGGACATAGTGTGTATACCTAGGCAAGCCTTTCGAAGCTTTGAATCGGAGTCTCTCAAGTTGGTTCCCCTTCCACAGTTTTCTTTTCTCGCCCCATTTGGCAGACTCATCGGCGCCCCTTCCCATGGAATGGTTCTTCCATGTTGTATGAAGGAACACATATCAGTCTCATGACCTGCTGTACCCTTGAAACCTTGATAAGACCACCTCCCTCAAGTTCTCAATCGCGAACATGAACATGAACTTGGCCGCGACGCGGTGCGAGGTGCGAGATACCCGGGCACAAACCAGGCTTAGACGAAATAGTCGTCTTGGCTACTAAATTGGCTTATAGTATACTTCTAAAGCCCCCTTCCTTCTTTTCCCTTCCTCAAGTTGGCATTGGTCCGCAATTTGTGCCACATGTGGTGGCTTACTTGTTCGCTTGCTTAGTTGGAAGGTATGTTCGTTCCACTCTTCCCGAAGTACGGCGCTGTCTGTTTATGTACAGCTTTCTCTTGCAGGTGTGGTGGTGCTCTCGTGCCCAGCGACTTCATACCTCCGTTTGCAAACCTCCGGGTATCCATTTCGCGAAAGCCGATTGGTGGCATAACTCGACCGACGGTCCTTCTTCAACACTACGCATCCTTCGCCCCGGGGTTCCAGTTCCTTGATCCCTCTATCTCGTCGCCTATTTGCTGAGCTTTGCCTTCGCTCGTGGCTTTAGCGAAGGAGTCCCAGTTTAATTTAAACGTTCGACACGTAAGCGCTCCTGGAGATCCATACAAAAATAGAAGCATCGACGAAGAACTTTTGACTTCTGATCCCCTCGAAATTGAATAAGTACCCTCTCCTATACTGCCCTCAATTTTCATTCTCTCTCCATCCCCCCTCTCCCACTCCTCCTTCGGTCGTCCTTTGGTTCCTTTGGGTACTCGTGTTCGTGGAAAATGACGCGTAGCCACGAAGCTCGCTCTTACTCGTGGATGTATACGTGCATCACAGGATGGTTCATTATCACCGCTCCGATTATGATTCTGGACGCGCTGTATTGTCTGCTGCGGTATGTGCATCAGTGGCTTTTGGTGTCAACGTCAGCGCTCTGATGTTTGTTCTTTTATGGACGTCGCAGGCCCCGATCTATGATAGGCGGTGACCTCCATTGGCCATTCAAGATATACGAAATCTATCAAGAGGTCGACCTGGTAAGCCGTGTTTCAGGGTTGTCTATCTTTATTGCGGCCTCCCCCTTCCGATTGCCCCACATTATTTGAAACAAATGCTGATTAAATCGTTCTGTGTGTTAGGTGTACGGAGTCAAGGCTTTTGAGGGTGGGGAGGGCTTTGCTAGCGCAGCTGGTACGTCCTTCGCTGTCACCTTTCCCGTCGGCATCATCGGTTCCTCCGTGCGACCGTGTCTTGTAATCGCGTCGGGATCAAACCTTATACACGTTCCGGCCAATGTCTGATTATTCGGCTCCCTTTACGACAACAGCTATACTAAACCTGCTTGAGATTTCTGCAAATGTACGTCTCAATACCTCTTCCTCTACTCGAAGCCCCGTTTACGATGATGTTATATCTGATGGTTTCCCACTCCAGCTCGTCTATCTATGGACTACACACGTCTATCCACACCCCTCCGCGGCGCTCTTGGGATATTCTGGCGCTTTAATGACGCTGGCCAAAACGATACTTTATGTCGGGCAAGAATATTTTTGCAATTGGTGTGCTACCGGACACAACAGCTTCCTCACGGCGCTGATGTTTTGGTATATGCCCAATATGTGAGTGGGTCTTTTTGCGTTGGGTTTCTCCTCAGTATCCTCATATGAACACTTTCGTCCTTCAATCCCCTCCGGCGATGCATCGCCAATGATAGTGTGTGGATAGTCATGTCGTCTTTGACAATTTATAGACTCGGAAGTGATATCTTGATATCACTTACGGCTGTGCCCAGGGCGCCATCGTTGCTAAATGGCGAGACACAGTCCAAAAAAANTACGTTGACTGTCGGCGTATGTACGTAGGCCATGTCTGCATATCGTCACTGGAGCTCCGGCCTGGTGTTTAATATAGACTGTCCCTTGAAACAGTTCCTCCCGTGAGCAACCCGGTATCACTCCGATGACAAGAGGTAGGTGGTCAGACGCTGTCTCGATTCGAAACTCATGAATGCTGCAGGTGATAGTTTTTTNGTCCTTCGGGTGATAAGAAACCTATGTTGATGTTGACTTCTCCACGATGGTACAGGGATCACATCTCATCTAAACCCCCATTTGTGCCCCTTCCTTATTGTGGGCATCAACCTTAAACCAATTACGTAGGTATATGGCTTAAGCGTCGGGAAACCCATTAGCAACGCTCCCGGTTTCAAAGGAACATCAGTCCGATACTCCTCCCCCTGGAAAGAGTAGCCTGATGATGCAACACTGCGTATTAGGAACTCCATATTTAAAATGTAACATTGGCGCTCCACGTTGTCAATTGCAAGGAATACCAGTGGGTCTTTTGGTGGCATTACATTGCATGTCACTTGCTGAATATGATTCGTTTTTGTTTCATAGAGCACCTCGTTCTCCTTTGGTGTTGTACCTTTGGGCATCGCGGGAGGGATATTACGATGTCCGCGATCCAAACGCGATCTCAAGGCCTATGTGTCTATGCCACGCCCGCGCGGAATTCGAGTCTAACATATCCCTCTAGCCTTTGGCGGTCATCAGTGCCTTGGATCCCCGCGTTACTTCCAATAATGATTAATGTTTGGACAGCTTACAATCAAGGCCAAAATCGCCGTGTAGACCAATTTGTCTTGCTCACAGCTTACTACCTCTACGGTAGTTGACACCGCAGGATACTGAACTCGACCATGCATCGACATGGTGGCTTAGTTCCCCGATGGTCTGAGTACCGAGTCGCTTGGGCCTGCGTAAGTCCTCATCTATCACTATTGACTTTATTTTGGGGAGTCTCTCAATCTCGTTCCGTAGTATTTAAGAGGGCAAAGTTTCAGCAATTCTAAACGGCAATTCACCCCAGAGCTCACTAACCATGAGCATACTTCCGTACCTCGTCGTGTTCCTCTTCCTCACTTTCTCCTCCGCCAAGCCAACTTCACCTGAGTCCCCTGTCGTCGACCTTGGTTACGCTCGATACAAGGGTGCTTATAACAGTACTGCCGATGTCTCTCACTACCTAGGCATCAGGTTTGCTGCCCCTCCGATCGGAAACCTACGTTGGCGAGCTCCCCAACCGCCTCCAACCCTGCGAGGAATTCAACACGCGTCTGCGGAACCTCCTCAGTGTCCTCAAGCACCTATGGGCGCCGCAGCCACCAACACTTATCCAAGACCGATTCTTCGCTCCGATATCCCAGATACGGAAGACTGCCTTTATTTGAAGTGCGTTCTCTCCTTCTAATGAAGAAGAGCCGTTTAGACTTTCATACACAAATTGTATAGCGTCTTTATGCCAGGAGCTTCTGTGCCGAAACGGAAACTTCCCGTCCTGGTATGGATACACGGTGGAGGGTATGTAGCGATTTCTTTGAGCCTAGACCTAGGCTCCTCACATTGAATCTTCTCTTTGAATAACAGGTATATATTTTGGAATGCTACTATGTTCAACGGCGAGGACCTCGTTCAGAAGTCCAACGGCAACCTTCTCGTTATCAGTATTCAGTATCGCCTTGGCGTCCTTGGTGAGTCTTTGGCTATGCAAGCGCGCTATGTTTATCTCACCGTTCGTTCAAGGCTTTCTCTCTGGAAACGAAGTCAAGGCGAACGGGGTTCTTAATGCGGGGTTGCGTGAGTCCACTCATGATGCGTGATGTAGGTTAATGTTAAGACAATGAAAAGTTGACCAGGAGTATGCCCTGAAGTGGGTGCAAACCCATGTACGTGCTAAACAACTACTTGCGCCTTCATTCCTTTCCCAACATACTGCCATAGATATCTAAGTTCGGCGGCGACCCTGATGAAGTTACCATATGGGGTGCTTCAGCCGGTATGTACTTCACAGCACCACTTTGAAGTCCCCTCAATCTTGACGATTATGTGGCTCGCGGGTACTAGGTGGCGGCGCCGTTCTACAGCACGCTGTTGCACGAAACGGCGGTTACAACCCTCCTCTGTTCAAGGGGGCCATGGCAAGTTCTATGTTCCTTCCTCCTCAATATGCGTATAATGGCACTGTACCCGAGGTACGCTACGCGCCTCGACTTTTACAACTCATCCTGAAACTATGCTAGTTCATCTACGACCGCGTCATAACAAGCACGGGGTAAAATTTCTCCCAGTCCTGTCGGTTTATGTCGTTCATTAAGTTCTTGATGCCTAGGTGTAAGAACCGAATGGGCATGCACTCTATGGATTGCCTTCGGAAGGCAGATTTGTCCAAAATACAGTCTATCAACACTGAGCTCAACGATGATGGCTTTTTTGGAACATTTACACTTGTTCCGGTGATTGATGGTGAATTTATCACTCAGCGACCCACACAAGCGCTCCTCCAAGGAAAAGTGAATGGAGTATGTCCTGTTCAGGTTGTCTTATATCTCGTGATATATTGACCTTACCCCTTGATTAGCAAGGGCTACTCGCAACCAATGTAGTGAATGAAGGGATCCTCGTCGTCAATCAAAGTACGGCGTCCACCGTCAATATCACCCAGTTCTCCGGAGACACCTTTCCTGGGCTTAGACCAGAGCACATGACTAAAATCGCCCAGCTCTATGCCTCGCTTGGCTCCCCTCTCGACCAAGCGAATCTAATCATGGGCGAATGTAAGAAACCTACTTTAACCTTCTTCGATACTAAGCTGAACGACATCGATCAGCAACGTACATCTGCCCTTCGTACTGGTTCCTCCGTGCATACCCCGGTCGTGGTTTCAGGGTAAGGGCGAATTCACCACACCTTTCCATTAGCCAGATTAACCCTTGATTCCCATAGGGAATGTACGCCGTTTCTCCTGCGCTACACGGAGACGATGTCCCTCTTTCCTTTCCAAGGTTGGTGGCCTCCTTGCTCAACTGACCCGATGCTGACTTTGTTCAATCAGCTTTGGCACCCCAGTTGTTCGAAATACTTTCTTTGCGCTGACATACTCCGAATCATTTATTCGTTTCATTCTCTCGCTTAACCCAACACGTGGTTTCAAGTCGAAATACATCACTCCGCCTTGGTCAGAGTATACCAAGACTGGAAGTGAAATGGTATTTAATCTGACCTCAAGTGGGGAACCAGACATTCGGTCTGCTCAGTCAGACCCAGGACTTCTGGAACGATGCGCGTAAGTGATATCTGGCCCCTATTCGTTGGAATCATCTTGATGACATTTTAATCCTAGTTACTGGGAAAGCATCAGCGAATTTACTTCGCAGTAGGACTTCTCTTACTAATTGCACTCTATACTATACACTAGACCAAGCAACCGTAATCTTCCTAATGCCAGTGTATCACTTTTTGCAGCTGCCCTGTCCTGAGGTATATCCTAAACAGATGGCATAAATTACTGGTTATCCCTCACCAGCACCTCGTCACGGTGACTCGAGGGATGCGCCTAGGATCTCTGCTGTGACTTGTCCATGACATGCGCTCTCTCCGTATGGAACAAGGATTCGATTCTTTTCTATACGGAAGATCATGATGGATGAAAGAGAAAGAAGTCCTCCATTAATTTTCACATTTATCAATCCAACCATTATCTGGAAGCTTCTCAGCCAAGCCTAGAGCACATATCGCCAGTAGAACCAGAACCGCGTAAACCAACTTCCCACCCAGGAGGTTGTATTCAACGGAAAAGGAGAAAAGAGAAGTAGTCAATGCTGGACCGATGGCCCGAGCGACTGAAACGGTAGTTTGAGCGAGGCCGTTCGTAGCCCCGAGAGAGCGTTTATTCGGAGCAGCGGCTGTCACGAACATAAATATGCAGCCTGACGAACGGATCGGATATTTAGAGACGAAAGTTCTCCAGGGATGGTGATGCTCACCGTAAGCCATGTCCATGAGAACACAAAAGAGGAGTTGAACAGCGACTGCCGACCATACAAATGCCTGGGGTGCCCCAGTGCGTGCAATGGCATTGATGAATGGGAAAAGACAAAATATGGGTATAAAGGAGGTTATCCCCGTGATGAAAACACGCTTCGGGTTAAACCTATGGATAATTTTGGCGAAGAATAGCGCTTGGAATAGGCCATTCAGAGCTCCGAAGGAGCCCAGAATGTATCCGATGGCAGGGGGATCCATTCCCAGACCACCAATCTCGAGGGGCATCGCGAAGAAGAGAGGTTGAAGAGCGTTAAGCCCAATATTCAAGAAAGCTAGGAAGACATAATTAGAGATGGGAATCATCACGCTTGGTTTTAGAAGCGTTTTGAGAGGAACAGGTCCTTCGGAAACCTCCCCCTCGTTTGTTATTGATGACGATGAAGAGATAGATGTGCTCCTTCTGGAGTGCGTTTGGTGGCCAAGCGTCTGAGGAGGTGCGGCGTTGATCTTAGCAATTGATGCGCAATACAAGAGAACCACGCTCACCTCATGGAAGAAGAACAAGGTTATCAGAAACGCTGAGCCGACAAACGCAGATACTACAGCACATGGTAGGAAGTAAGGGTACTCCTTCCATAACTGCGCTGTGAAGAGTGTGGGGAACCGATCATATGGTTTTGAAAGACCACCACCGACCAAGGGCCTACAAGCAGCGAGAAATTTCAACGGTCGCAATTCATATAGCACGCAAAAGAGTCCGACGAAAGATATGGACACACCCTAGCGTGGCTCCTGCAGACCAGACGACTGGCATAAGGGAGAACCCCTCGGCGCGATTCGAAGAATCCGTTAATTCACCCATTACACTCTTCATAACTCCTGGTGAACTTCCATTATTCCTGGAGCAAGACGAGAGGTGTAGCATCCTAGGAATGACGGCTCACCTATATTTCCGTTCAACATGCCGCAGATACAGCGGCTATAGGTAACGTTGGAAGGAGATCGGGATCAACCGCCGCGAACGATCAAGTACGCCGAACAAGGGCGTGCAAAGTAATCGTACCTGACGACGAGAAGGAGAAAAGTCCGTGAAAGACCGAAGCAGAGCATAGAGATGCACAGTCCAAAGAGGCCGACCAGGAGAACGGGCTTCCTGCCTAGGCGGTCCGAAGCACGACTCCACTGCAAGACAGTACATGCTTCTGTCACGAAGAACAAAGATTCCTGCACAAGAAATGAATGCGAACATGAAGACCTAGGAGTCCAGAGAAGTCGACGCACTATAAGTCCCGCGTAATATCCCACTTTCTTTTCGTCTCCCCCGGTGATATTGAGCTCACTTATGAGCTACAGAGCCACGCACACGAGTGAAATGGTAGCAATAAGGAACCCTGAGTCAGATATGAAAAGAGCGTGGATAGCATACCTGGTTGATATACGGATAAATAGATTGACTCGTCAACGGTTCACAAAGTTGTATGAACATGATAATGCTAATTTGAGACCACCGTAAAGGTGTCTTCGAGGGCGTACATTTCGGAAGGAGGGGGGTTTCCTCGTCATGCTCGTCTGGGTAGGTCGTCACCGTCATCGTTAGTAGTCGTCAGAGATTCGTGGGCGAAGGAAGGAAGTGAGAGGGCGAGGAAAGGATATAAATGTCAACTAATGCAGGGACTCCATCTAGTGGCTCCGTCCGTGACTCTATCTCCACCTGGAACCCAGTGGGAACCCCAGAAGACGCAGCAGACGCAGAAGACCGCCAGCTAACTTAGTTCTTGGATTTTTGGGAAGGCGACGCGAACGGTTATGAAACAACCCCTAAACGAGATTGGTTTGGTACCATACTGAGGAGCGGGACCGCTGGAAAGGAATTTCGTGGATAGATAATATAGTAGGCTCGCAGCTAACTCGTAAGACTGGACAGTGATAACAACGTCTAAATATGTCTAAAAAGTACAAACACGAGGCAAAGCGTGGGTGGTCGTAAGTTCATCGGATGCAAAATATTAGTAAAAGTGGATGCGGCTAACAAAGGCTTCTATGGGCGCATCCTTTTGGGAAGTTGGAGGGCGGCGTAGATGCCGCAGACAACGAGGGAGAGAAGAACATAGTATACGAGTAGCCCGCCGGCTAAATTTCGTTGCAGGGATAGTGAGAACAACGAAGTCGAGAAGGACGGGGCAATAGAACGCATGATGGATCCAGACATCTGCCCCATGCCATTGATAGTGGCCAATGCGGCAGGAGATGGTGTGACACCTATCAAGATAGTATAGATACACCCTTCGACGCGAACATGAGGCCGGGGTCATCGCAGGAAAAAAGGATCGGAGCAACGCACCATAAGCCATAAATAATTGTGAATTAGCACAGAGTTGGAAGATGAGCAATGCCCAGACGTAGGGGTCGGGTCCGCCAGCACGTCTGGCGAAGAAGGTCATAATCGGGTACGCCCCGATTGTTATAAGTAGGCATCCGTATCCGAAAATATAGGTTCGCCGTGGGCCGAAGCGTCTGTTGATTCTGGGAAAGATGGTCACTTGGTAGACACCATTGATAAATCCATAGATGCCCATCGTCATTCCGATTGTGTATGGGGAGAAGCCTAACCCTCCCAGAGCTACGGGTGTGGAGTACATCAGAGGCTGGAGAGCCATCGCACACATGTCCGTGAAAGCAAGGATAGCTAGGTTGATGAGCGAGATGACGACATTGGGGGTCAGGACAGATCGGACGGATGGTGCTTCGTGAGTTTGGGACGGTGGTGAGGATGTGAGCAAAGGGGTGGTTTCGTCGCCAACTAGAGTCGCGTCGGAAGCCCCAGAGTCGCGTCGTGGCTCGGGGGTGGCCGGAGAATGTGTACGAGATGACTTGGCTTTCCGACGCGCGACAATAGAAGGTAGGGTCTACGAAGAAATCAATGAAGCGTCCCCGCTACATTTGAACAGAGTTAAAACGCACCTCATTCAAGAAAACCCACCCGATGACAAAGCAGAGAGCAGCATACCCGGCTGCAGCAGCACAAGGGAGAAAATAAGCATGATCGACTAGGAACTGCGAGTTCCCGAAGACGCTCGGCCAGCGCGTAGCTGGGTTGGACAATGCACCACCAATGATTGGCCTACATAAC
>JAPEVF010000749.1:0-21988 GCA_029747585.1 Pleurotus djamor
AGATGCAACTCGCGTTCTCTCTCGCATCCTTAAAAAATGTGGTTAGAAACGGATCGATTCTCTTTTGACGTACTGGAAAAAGGACAGCCTGACACACCAACAAGCTCAATGCTTACTGGGTTATCAATTGGGGTCGTCGGTTTAGAACGCGTCAAGAATATTCGATTTATCCTAGCAATCATCTTGGTTTGGCATGTGTGTCGAAGTGGATACAGGGTGGATATCAGAACGACACTCAACGCGGAAACTAGGCGAGTTCGAAGATCGCGAGGCCACGTAGGAAAATAGGGGCAGCAGATCTCCTGTAATGTCCCTAAGGAGGTGGGAACGACGGACCCACAGATCGTCGGACGGGGCAATCCCTGTGTCATTGTTCTTTTCCTCGCGTCAGTCAGTTTCTCTATCACGGAGTCCATCAATGAGCAAGTGGGAGCATCAGATAAATAGGCACCTATAAGGTTCTTGCGCGTAAATCCGCCCTTTTTCGCGAAACATTATCAGGCTAATGTTGGGACAACGACACCAAGTTTACCTCATTGCCAGAGTTATCCCGCATGAATCGACCAGCGGAGAGGCTTTGTATCGCTCACTGGGAGGCTTTTATGATCAGCAGTGCCATGATCAAAGGCCGGTACAGGGCACTCGTCGCTTCATCGACCTTATCGGCCAGCCACAGAATGCTGCAGTTATCCGATTCGAAGTCGATGCTCTTCAAAAGAGGTACAGCAAGCAGAACAGATTGGATCCTGCCTTCCCCCGGATTCCTTGTCCGTACCTTCTGTACGTGCTCGCAATGGCCTGGAACTTTGACGTCGAGGCCGAGACATTCCTGCCTGACTTGAATGGGTATTCCGTTGAAACGCATCTCATTGGAAGTGATCAAGCGAGTTGGTCTCAGTGTGAGTTGTCCAGATATGCTGCTCAGTCGACGCTAACTTGCGTGTTGATGATCGGGCATAGCAAATGACAATGGCATCACTGTCATCGACGTTTCGGATCCAAGCAACCCCGCGTACTGCCATGTTATCCGAGACTCTGGCATCGTCTCCGGAGAACAGTATATCAAGATCCACTACCCAGAGCCCTTGGATGATTTTGAGGAGTCCGACAAAGTCTATCTGTCACAATCAATGAATTCCTTGAGAGATGTTCGCCTTCTCACTCGGTACATCCTCTCCGAAGTGTGGCCTTTCGAATACCTCAAATCACGACCGACTCCCCCGGCTCAAGTTGTGGCAGGGATTAATAAGAAACTTAGCAGTGTCCTCTATGGGATTACGAGAAGGTCTTTCAACATTGAACTTACTACAACGGCTGTCAAGGAGGACTTCGAACCCATTTTTGCCCTCTTGGGGTGCAGGGGATTTACCGACGCCGAATTCACGGGGTTAATGAAGTTGCTGGCTGCTGACTATGAGCTTCACGGAGAGGTCCTCGACAAGGAGGAGGACCTTGAAGCAGTCGGGGAGTCGCCTGGACAGGCTGACCAAACTTTGATCCCATTGGGACACAGGGAATTCACCCTCATCAAAACTGAATTCCCGCCGCTCACCAAGCTGCTGGACCCCGATGCAGAGGTTGTTGACCTCTCCGGAAGAACGCGCACCAGCGCTGAGCTCGCCATTCTCCTCCTTCATTGCACAAAGCTCAATTCAGTCAACCTCTCAAATACACAGGCCACGGTCGACGTCGTAAAGGAGATTTTGACTGCAAATCCTACCGTTTCCGACCTGAACCTTCTTGGAACGTCCATCTCCGACAAGGACATATTGGACTTGCTTGCCAATGAGCCAAAGCTCTTTTACCACATGGATAGCCTGCTACACCCTGTCTTTCTTTCCTTCCATGACTATACACCTTACAATGCTGCATTCTGGTTCCCTCATCCTCCATCAATTTTCGCGGGAAGCGCTTTCCCCGCACTTCCGTTCTTTACACCTCAGCGAATCATACAGGCATTTACCGACTACCTGACCCCCTTTAAAAATCGGCCTATCGACTCGTATGCCCAGCATCTTGGGCTTTTCGCCTCAGCTTGTATGTCTTACGGGCCACGCCCTGAAGGGAGCAAGTGGGGTGAGAGATTCATCTCCATCATCCCTGGAGATCGCCCCCGCTTTGGCCCTCAGGGAGCGTACGTCTTGGCTATCATGCCGGATAGTCCCAGGTCTTCCTATGCCTTTCTGCGCATAGTTAACAGGAATGGACCGGATGGTATACCAGCTCTGGACCCCGGATTCTGCTTGGGTGTCAAAGATTTCATGGATTTTCTCGTTGAAGAAGGACGGCCTGCTCCCACCAAGCAATCCATATCCAAATTGATCAAGCTCATAAATCGAAAGCACTTGAAGCGTATGGATGCCGATGAATTCGAGAAATTCGAACATATCGTCATTACGAGCCTTGCACTGTCCGAGGGAGCTTATATGAGATCTTGGGCCCCGTAGCGTTCGTACAAGTATATAAACAGCTACTCAGCCTATCTGAGTATCGCAGTCTCTATGAACAATCCTTGTGAGAGCTTCTCTCTATACTCGTTGAGTCGACTTAACACCCTGAGCTCTCGCTTGACTCAGCCCTATAGTGTAGCCCCTGTAATACTCTGTCACCTATTTTATTCAAGCACCCATAGTCCCTTCTCCCTTCCCTTCGGCAGGACTACGTTCAGCCATCTGCTTTTGGTTACCCCCGCTGACAATGTCATGGAAGCGCTAGGCTGCATGACACTCGGACAAGGACCAACCGAAGGGCCAGATCACGCCAAACTCCTGAAAGGTGCTTGCCATCTTCGGTCACTTCCCCTGTGATTCTCCTAAGAGAGTGAGACTTGGGACCCACAGATGCGTTGGACGGGGGTAATCTTTGTACATCATTGTTCCTTTCCCGTGCCAGTCAGGCTCTCTCTATCGCAGAAGCCATCAAGGAATAAGCTGGAGCATCGGATAAATGGGTGCCCATGAGGACTTTCACCATAGTTTTGCCCCCCCTCTCTGGCTCTCGCTATCGCCACCATGGGACAGCAACATCAAGTTTACCTCATTTCCAAAGTTGTCCCTCATGGCTCAACCGATGGAAAGCCTCAGTATCAGTCACTAGGTGGCTTTCACAACCAGTGGTGCTTGGCTCGACTCCCGGTACAGGCCACTCGTCGGTTCATCGACCTTGTCAATCAACCGCAGAATGCTGAAATCATTCGATACGAGATCAACGCTATCCAGGGAAAGTATAACCTAAAGAGCAGAGTTAAGCCTGTCCTACCCCAGATTCCTTGCCCGTACCTCATGTACGTTCTTGCCATGGCTTGGAGTTTCAAGGTCGAGGTTGAGGAACCCCACTACTTGAGTGGGCATTCCGTCGAGCCCAACCTCATCGGAAGTAGTCGAGGGAGCTGGTCGCAATGTTAGTGAGCTGTTGGATACGCCTAATCTCGTCTCTGACTTATAGGTTTTGCAGCTAATGACGACGGCATCACTATCATCGATGTTTCTGATCTAAGCAACCCCGCATACTGCCACTGTGTCATCCAGCAACCACGCGCTCTCTCCGCAGAAGAGTACCTCAAGATATACTATCCAGAGGCTCCGGAAGGGCTGGGCGACTTCGATAGATTGGATCTACGCAAAACAATTGATTCCATGGCCGGTGTTCCCTTGCTCACTTGGGACATCCTCTCCGAAGTATGGCCTCGCGAATATCGGAAAGGATGGCGGCCGCCCTCCCAGACCCAGACTGTGGAAGCCGTTCATAGCGGTCTCACCCCAAAACTTTCGGAGGCATCCATTGACGTCGATCTCGCTGAGATGTTTCTGAAGTTTCCTGAAAGAGCCGACCAAATCTTGGTCGCCTTGGGACGCAAGGACGAGCTTACCCATGCTGAACTATCGTTGTTTACCAAGTTGCTGGTGGCGAATCCAAGCAGAGAGGTCTTCGACCTGTCTGGATGGGTGCGAAACCCCGCTGAACTCACGTCCCTCCTCGTGAATTTCACGAAGCTCAAGTCAGTCAACCTTTCGAATACGCAGGCCACGATCGACACTATAAAGAAAATGTTGACGGCAAATCCCACCATTTCTACCATGAACTTGCTTGGAACCTCAATCTCTAACGAGGAGATGTTGGACTTGCTTGCGACTGAGCCCAAGCTTTTTTACCATATGGATGTCCTCTTACATCCAGTCTTCCTCTCTTTCCACAAGAGCGCACCTTATGACGCCGCGTTTTGGTTTCCTCCACCTGGGTCGGCGACGGTGGGAGGTGCCTTTCCCGCGCTTCCATTCTTCACCCCCCCAGAGGATCGTGCAGGCATTCACAGACTACTTGCTTCCGTTCAAAGCTCGATATATAGACTTTGGTATGCACCTTGGCCTATTCGCCTCGGCTTGTATGTCTTACGGGCCACGACCTGAGGGGAGTCGGTGGGGAGACAGATTCATCTCTATCATCCCGGGAGATCACCCCCTCGCTTTCCCCCACAGGGGACGTACCTCCTGGCTATATCGTTGGGACATCCCAGAGTCTCTTATGCCTTTCTGCGTATGATCAACAAGGACGGATTGCCAACGCTTGATCCTGGGTTCTGCATGGGTGTCAAGGACTTCATCCGTGTTCTTGTAGAAGAGGGAAGGCCGCCGCCCAGCGAGTCGTCGGTTAGCAGTCTAATCAAGCTCATAAACAGGGTACACTTTAAGCGTATGGATGCCGATGAGTTCCAACAGTTCGAAGTTTCTACGCTTCGAAGCATCAAGATTTTTGAGAGAGAGTATATGACGGTCGCACCCTAGTTCCATAGCATTCTTACAGGTGTAAACTACCATAGTGGAGTATGGCAGTGCATGGTAGCTGTCAGAGATGTTCTATTGGAATTCGAGTTAACCTGGTACAAAGACTTGAATCTCCCTTACAGCCATTTGGGGTAGCCTGTTGTCGCAGTTGAGGAATGCGGGCGACAGCATATGGTTGTACAACACTGGAACATGACCAGCTACGTGGGATAGGGGAAGTGGCGAAGCGTCCAAGGGAATGTGAAAAGCCGGGGGCTAGGCTAGCGAAGAGCTTTGAGAGCCAAGAGTCAACGCCAAACAATGGCGGCGGCGTGTCTATTGTGTAGAAGATAAACCAAAGCGAGTGATATGCTTTATCGCATTGCAGAGGGAGAAACACCAGTCTCATTTTGAACGGAAAGCAGTTCCTGTCCGTGCTTGTGGGTGGCCGATTGGGAACTTAGAAGCAGTAGGGTCAGGGAGATCACAGCCAGGAACGCGATATGATGGGACCTACAACCAATGAGTTCGGATGTGGATCCTCAAACGAGTGCTTTCGCACTTGTTAGTTCAAGAAGGAATGAAAGGGGCTTGGGACTCACCGAGAGGGCATGGCGTAGGACCGTTCATATTATTGTTCTCGGACCTATTCCTAGATTCCACCCGATCTTCGAAGAAAGACATAGGATCTGACCGTCTGGTCGCTGGACCAGGAACCCGGACTATTAGGCGTAGAAGGTATTGAAGAGCAGGAATATGATAGTCGTCGTTATTGTTTTCTTCAGCCTTTATTGTTACTCTCCTCCATTCCAAAGAATGGCCCGGTGGAAAACAGCAATAGTATTATCGCAAATTTTTGGTCTTGGACTGGAACAGTGGCCTGGGGGAAAGGTATAAATACCAGTCGTCATTGCTCTGAGCATGCAGGTTCACCAACACACCTATCCCAGAAGCACCCAGCTCCTACGAAACCTACTTTTCTCAAAGTCATCCTCACCATCCAGTAATGGACGCTTTCACCGCTATCACCAACTTCTTCACCGCCACCTCCAACGTCGAGGACACCACCGTCGCTCAGCCCCCCGTCAACGAAGAGGGCAGCGGCTCTGGCGGAGGCGCATACTGCGTCATTGCTTAAGCGGATTCACGCTCTAGCATCCGCTCTGATCGTCACACGTAAACGTGGGTTAAATATTGCCAGCACATTTCGAGTGGGAGCTCACCATATCTTTTAGGATCAGCCCTTATAACCATAATATTATTCTTCGTGCCTTCGTTTCCCCCGTTGTGTTATTCGTTTTCTGTATTTACCGATGAAGCCTGTTGTACCATCGTTGTAGTTTGATCTGTGTTTGATAATGTTACGCGCCTTCGAGCGTTGATCCTCGTTCTCTGATGCTTTCTGATCGAAAGAGAGAGAGAGAGAGAGACAAGAGCTCCAAGACAGGAGCGCAGGCCACTTGAAGTCGAGAAGGCTGGTTCAATTTGGGATTATGGATGGTTACGCGCGGTGATATGTAGAGAATAAGGGCTCATACCTCTGTGCATGCACCCCACCGTCTGCAAGACGTGCTCGTCGTCCAATAGTGTATGAAAAGCCCCCAGCATTCGCAGGGCAGCAGTGCGTCTACAAAGGCCTGCTTGTGATTGACTAGGAGGGTTGCAAGTCAAGCTGCAGCACAGGCTGGCGAAAATTCCACTGCGCTGCAGGGAATCAAACCCTGGAGCGGAAGGACTTCTCGGACGCGACCAAGCAATACGGCGACCTCGATCGAATGGAGCAATTTGGATAAGGAGTTTGAGACACCGGGAGACAATACGGGAGACAATAGAGAGGAAGTCAAACATGCGTCGCTCAAATTTGGGGGGCGTTCTCCGATTGCACGGATAGGAGAGTTCTGTTGTGCTAATAATACGAAGGCCTGGACAGAGAAAGAAAGTGATCTGATATGCATTGTCGAATTCCTGTTATTCACTAGAAAATGTGTATGCGAACAATGGCATGTGCAAAAACGTCGGGCCAGGACAGAACGGAGGCTAAAGCCGGGGTTTAGACGCGCTGGCCTGGCGTATATTCATTCAATCGGGTTTAGTAGAGTAGTCTGTAGGGTAAAACACGCATACACATTCAGCATCGAAAACAATAAGAGGAGAATGGACCTGCGCGAGATATGTTTTGAGGAAGGCTGCGTCGGCGGTCTACTTGACTTTCCCCTAAGCAATGACATCAAGGTTTACTCCACAACAAGGGACGGTGGCGGATTGAGATCTATGGTCATGAAGATCAGGAACGTATTAGGGTTTGCAGACAAGACTAAACGATCGACAATCTACCTTATTGTTTTCTGGTTTGACCTACTCCCACAAGCCCGTGGTCCTTATTGTCTAGCTGTGCCCATGGACCATCCGACTTGGCGGTCGCTTTAACATGCATTATCTTGTATTGGTAGCATTTCAGTGGAGCCACTGGGTATAAATATGAGGTTGTTGAGTTGTCGGTCGACTCCAGGTTAACAGTCACCTACCTACCCAGCCCACCAGCGAACTTCGAGCTTTCTTCTAAACTCATCCTCTTCCATCAATGGACTCGTTCGCCACCATCACCAACTTCTTCTCCGCCATCGTGTCCAAGGTTGAGGACACCGTTGAGCAGACCCCCATCAATGAGGAGGGCAGTGGCTCCGGTGGCGGCGCCTACTGCGTTATCGCCTAGGCTGCTTTGTGCTACCATCTGTCATCATCGTAAGTCTCCGAACTTATGGCTGTGGATAACGACGGAGAGCTTACCATTACACATCGCACAGAGCTGGGACATTGACGCCCGCATATTCGTTCTCGAGTTGATCCTTCAAGCAGCAGGAGGGATTTTTGTATTTATCAGTTTATTTACACGCCTGAGGGCGTTGTAACCGTGTCATATTCAGTGCATCCCGTGTTGTATCAATTTTAGGCCACGTCCAGTGAGGCCAATATCGTGTTCAATCTCTCCTTCCGAAGGGGTATCCACAGCGCTTGACCTCCAGCCGTCCCACTCTGCGCAGTCAGCACCAACCCGTGATCCTTGAATTCTCCGAGCACGGATCGCATAGCCGCGTCGCTCGTAGCGACAAAATTGTCTCTGGCCAAGTTGAATAGTGCGTCGTATTCGATTGCCAATTCTTGGGGGTCCGTTCCGGCCTCGGAAGAGCCTTCGACTTGACGGTCTCCCATCAGCTTGAAGAGTTTCTTCGCCTTCTGAGTCACCGAAGCCAGTATGTGCAGAGCGGCCGTTTCGGTCATGGCTGCACCTAGGCCTTGAGCTGCGATGTCTTTTGCTTTGAGACCGTGAGCACCGCGAATAGAAGAGCGATCGGCGTAAGACAATTCGAAGTCATAAGGTAATAGAGTTGTCAAGTCGTGCCAGAGCCACGCGTAGCCTCGCGATTGATTAGACTGTCCGTCCGAAGAGTGTTTCCTCGCAGACATTTCCGATGTCGAGAACAGGAGTGGAGCGTTTATGTGATCGATAGACGCGACGAGGTGAATGTGAGGATTCATCGCCCACATAGATAAGACAGATTTCGCCTTCGTAGTCCGGAAGAAAGGGCCATCGATATTATGGACAATGAGGTAAAGATGACGTTTGCTCGCGAGAAAATGCTTGTGTATGGATTGTATACGCTCGTCCAAAGAACCTGTGGATATTTCGGCATCCGAGAAACCTGGTAGGCTGCCGAACGACGCGACCAGGTCCCTCAACCCAAACCCGGGATGAAAGCCATTGGCAACGACGACGTGTCCACGCTTCGCGCAGCGTTCGGTAGCAAATTGATTCAAGTATTGTCGTTTGGATCCAAATCCATGGAATAGCAAGTTGAACCCCTCATCCAGTTCCCTCATAAATCTTGAGAACAAAGCTCGCTTCGACTCATCCGTGCAAATGCTTGACTGGAATCTCTGCGGCCTTGATAAGACGGGTTTTATGGCTTCAGCGTATTCTTCGGCACTTAACAGAGGTATTTGGGTAGAAAACACGGTATTCGATGTTTGGGAACGCGCGGCGATGTGAGAAAAGTAAGAGTCGAAATTGGTTTGCACGATAAACTGTTGTTGGTCCGATTGACCTTTTCTAGGGTCCGATTCTGAGCTGGAGGACCCTCCGGAGTCAGGTTCGTCGTCGGAAATGGCTGTTGGGACAGGTCGTTTGCGAGGTGAGCGTGGTGGCATTTCAAGCTTTCAAGGCGTTTGGGCTTGGCGGTGGCCCAAGACTGCCTGACTTGTCCACAGGACAGGTCGTGAGAAAGTCACCCTCAGTAAAAACAAAAGTGGGGTTTTGGTGTGGATTCGGTGAAAATGGCACTATTTACCCACCCTGAGGACACCGATCAGCACCAAAAAAATTCGACTCAGTTGTGGTAGGGTTTTGGTGCCAATTAGGTAAAACCTACCACCATTCAACCCCCGACGTCCACCATTTGACCACTATTCGGGCACGGTCTGGAGGTGGTCAATTGGTGGGGGTTGGTGTTGAGTCAGTGATCACTTGGTCAGACTGGTGGCCTACCGGTCCTTTCAAAGTCTCGCATTGGTTGTTTTTAGGAATTAATACGGTCAAAATGTGGTGTATTCAAGGTAGGATGGGCGACATTATGGGGTGGTCGTGGACTCGTGTACAAGCTACTAGGATAATAGAGGAATTCGGGCATGTGGGGAAACCTGAGATAACGAGGAATGACATCAGGCCTTGCGAGATTTAGATTTAGATTTAGATTTGGAAGTGTTCGGAGGCGGCAGGTGTGTCTTCGCGTCAATCATTAAAGCGCCTCGGTCGGCCTTCTGGAGAATTTTCTCGATGACTATGGATGTGTAAGTGTCCCATATGTGTGTTGGGAAGCTAGCATCGTACCGAGATCCTTCGATAGGGATGATTTATATCCAACCACACTGTGCGTGACACAAAGGCTTTTCAGAGCCGGTAGTCGAAGAGCCTTAGAGCCTCCAAATTAGCGTGAAACAAAAGGAAGTCGGCGGTACAAATATATTCACCTTCAGTAGTGCCGCGTCCGAGGGCGGGGGTGTGTTCAAGTTGGGTTCATTGGTGGCATCTGGGGTTGGGTCGGTGTCGGGTGCGGTTACTGCGGTAGGGTCTGATGCAGGTGCTGGCTCAACTGGCCGGGCTATGGAATTGGAGGGGCCAGGTTCGCTGGGTGGTTCCAATAGAGTTGGTGAGAGGAAGCGAGAGGTAAACCCCTCAGTTGGCTGGTGCAGAATGATTAATAGGAATTACAAGTTTAGATAAAAGAAATGACTTGCCCCGCCTGCCGAGATCCACACAGATACCAGCTTCTTCATCAACTTCTCCAAGTAATCATCTGCAAGAAGCCGTTTGTCAGCGGGGTTGATGCGGACACCGTTGTGATAGCAGATATGGCGCGCGCAAGAACAAATGCGAAGGCTAGCGCTGAGTAACTCAAACGCCACACCTACAGACCCAACGTCGGACCATGATTTGATGACGCTATCAATTTGGAGAACTCCGGCTGTGAATTGATGATGTCCCCATGATTCATTGGTATTGTCTTCATCGACATCAGCCGGGGTGGTCTTTGTCAAGCGGTCCAGGAATTCCGAGACTTTTGGACTGGGCTCGGTGCGCTGGAAAAAGGGAATACGTCCCAAGACGCTCACGACTTCCAATGCTGCCGCGAGTAATTCCGATGGGGTGCTGTTCTTCTTCGCCTGTGACTGTAGGTATGCTGTGGGAGACCAGTTAAGTATCCTTCAGCTAATATATTATAGTGGACAAACATTGAAGACCGGAGAAACTTGAAGAAACTTGAATCCACTCGATGTCAGGCTGTTCTGATTGGGCGTTGGAGTTAGAGCTGGTGTTGGAATCGATGCCGGCGGGACTATCGTTGACGATGGGACTGGTCGGTTCATTTGCCGGTGGGTTGGCAGTTGCGTGGTCATCTTGGGGCTCGTCCATGTGTTCGTCATTGTCACTATCATGAGGTAATTGACCTATTGAATTAGATAAAATATTATTTAGACAAATTAGAGCAAGAGGAGAACATGACACACCGGCACTTGGTTGCTTCAGTCGCTTTGCTTGGATGCGTGCGGGGCTGGGAGTTGAAGCAAGCTCTTCGTTCGTTCGTTTGGTCGCCCTTTTTGGTGTGGCCCCGGGTGTCCCAATAGTTGATCTTATGTGACGGAAAGGAGGACGAGCAGGGGACAACAAGTGGCTTTGATGGTGGTCGTTGAGAATGCGCGGCGATTTGGGAACAACGGGTGGGGAAGCAGGATGACGGCGCAAGGGAGAGTTGACGGACGCACTTCGAACTGAGCTTGAAAGTATCTGGGAAGGTGCCGGTGCCTTCGATTTACTAACAGCTTTCGGTCTTTCTTGCTGGCGAAGATTTGACGAATCGGAGAGGGGCCGCGTACGAGTTGCGGGTTGGCGTGGGTTATTCAATGGTACGGTCGGCACATATGGGCATGTGGGAGGAAATTCAAGATGTCGATTTGTATCCTTGCTTCGGACTGAGTCAAGCGCCCCTTGTAAAGCACTTTCAGCCTTGTAGTGGTCGGCACAGTATGTAGCTTCAGGACAGATGATCTCGATAGCGCAGATAGCACCAAGGTAGGCTTTATTGAAAAATCGGGAGTAGTATCCCTTCCCGCGACCTTTGTGGCTGGGTGCATCTGGGCTGAATGCGGTGTATAAAACATTGGCGATGCGTTCTGTACTTCGTTCCATAGAGTCTAACAAGGCCCGTGGTAGGGCTGTTCCATCTTTGTTTCGTATGATCTTCTTCGGGATAAGGTGGGATTGATTGTTATTATGATAGCACTTTTCGTGAATAGCATCCGCGCGGAACCAGAGAACAGATGGAGAAAACTGAGGTGGACGATCGGGGGGGGCAATGGTAAGTTGATCGGATAGTTCCTCGAGCTTAGAGATATTGAGTCCAACCAGATGCAGTTTCATGGGACCATGCTGAGACGTTGGCGATGACGAAACTGGTGTGGGAGGAAATCTGGGTGTGGGAGGGAGGAGATAATCAACACTCTGAAGATAAGATAATTTGCTTCACATTCTACTCACAATTGAGATATGCCTTGAGCTTGCTCATCACGCTGCCGAAGGACCAGAGCGCGTAAGAAGGCAGACTCATGGTGATATAAATCAACCATAAGCTCCATTCCTACAATTGCATGCTCTACACTGTGGGCAGGGATAGCGCGCAGATAATGTAAGATTTTAAGGAGAACAAGGGGCTGGTTGGACACCGGCGAACTCGGCTCTGAAGATGCGAAGGCGGCACCATGCGCAACCTTGTTTGCCAATGAGTTGAAGGCCGGGTTTAAGTGAGGCTGAGAGTTGATGAAGGATATAGGAGGTGTGGATTGCCTGGAAGATGAGGAGGGTGCGTCGTTGGATGGCGATGAAGGCCGCGAGAAGCTGGAGATAGATGGAGAAACATGGCGGGGTGGTGATCCATTTCTAGGTGGGTTTCGGCCCCGGATGTTAAGTGAAGAGGAGTGTGATGTGGATGGCCGGGACAATTCATTATCAGAATCGTTTAAAGAGACGAAGTTCTCAGAAACGACACTGGATGGGACAATGGACTGGTTGGATTGAAATATGGATGGCCAGCCCAGTTTTGCAATGTGTCCCAAGTCTTGTTCATTCATTGGCCTCTCGTACTCCTTCCAGCTCCCTGTGCTTGACGAAACTGAGGTGGCCTGGGACGGTGTGCCGGAATAGTCCACTGAGGGCGTGCGGACGTGCGATTCCTGGAAGTGGGCTGGAGTTGTAGTTCCAGACGGCAACCACATATTATTGGAAGCCATCTGGGCGCGATAGCCATGGTTGGAATAGTTCCAGTGGTTGCTTTGGTGCATGTTGGTTTGACTTTGCCAAGGAGAAGATGGATGGAACTTGCACGAAGCCTGAGGATACCACTCGCGTGGCTACACTCCTAAAAATCTCCTAATTTAATTTCGTTCAATATCTGATACATCGTAGTATTCATCATCTGATGCCTCTGCTTCCACATTCTCTCCCTCAATTCCTTGTATAGTGTCAGTGTCATTCTCGTACTCTTCATTTCCAGAGCTAGGTACGGGGAGACCTCGGTCGGCTACCTGCAACATGCTGAGTGCTGCATGCTTGCGAAGAATAGTGATGTCATCTTCAAATCCAAACACACCTACGACAGCCTGGATGGAGTCAATCGGTACCACTGATACTGAACCAGCCATCTTTGCCACATGGCAGACACGAAGAAATAGCCGAACTGACCCAAGAGCGTTGTAAACCAGGACAGCAGATTGTTGTCCATCGAGCTGGTAGATTGCACGTGCTTCGCCCCATATGTTCCCATCCTTGGTGGTTGCTTCGAAATACCGGCTTGAGCGATGTTTCATGTTTGCTCCTACTCGAGAACTTGATTCACTGAGCAGGGTGGTCAGTGTTGTGCGAGGTAGTTTTGTCTTGTATTTCCCCCAACGATGGAGAGCGCTTGTAAATTTTCCATCCCAACCCGGCCATATATTCGCGGCTTGAATTATAGATAGATCCAATTTAAATGCTGGTGAATCAAGTGTTGACCGTAATATAGGGAAGTTTCGGAGTAAACGCGGTCGTGATGCTTCTGAAGGTGCTGGTAGGCGGGGATGTAAATGAGGCATGCGTAGATCTAAGCATGCGATGATTTCATCTTCCACGAGTATATTAGCCAGGTTAGCGAAGGGAGCTTTTGCCGACCGTATTTTCTTCCCTAAGTGGCCGATTGTAAGCTCGCAAGTCGCCTGTGAGCCAATACGGAAGCTACCATTCCACCGTATTTGCCGTGGTATATGGATGAGGTAGGTTATGCAAAGTCGACAGCGTGTGATATCCGCCGCATCGTTAACGTATAGTAGTTCATATGACTTGATGAACTTGATGATTTTATCTTCAAGAGCCTGGAGTTCAGATTCGGTATGTCCCCGCAGATGCGTAACTTCTTCAGCAATCTCCACAAACAGGGCGTAGTTGTGAATTATCCGGCTATCCGCGTTGATAGCTCGAAGGATTGGGACAGTATACAGATGAACCACATTCATCCACTCGTATATCTTATACTGTGAATTTCGTTTTGTATACAAGTTTCTGACAGGCCCACTAAATGATGGGGGTAGTGTCGCATTGGCGTGGAATAGAAGACGCCCAAACTCAGCACCTTGTTCTCGTGTTAGATAGCCCGAGTCCAGCATCAAGTCCCACAGCCATGCAGCACAGTTTTCGTAGAGAAGATGAAACGGGTCGGAAGGGAAGAACAGGGAAGGGAAGGTGAAGGCCTTGCTTGCCGCCAATAGCGGAAGCCGAGAGACACCACTTTGTGTAACCAATGCAGCGCGATGATTGCTTGAAGATGCCGCAAGTTCGTCAATAGTGGACCAGTATTTTTCTTCCGTGCGCAGAGGCAGCTTACGTGCGTCGTACTTTGGTCGATTGGGATTGAATACCGCAACATAGATATCTGAAAAGAGGGGGTAATAAAGATACTTCCCATCTTCAGTAGCGCGTGCCGCAATCATCTCTGAGTATCGGTCACCTACTCTCCCGATATGACCAACCAATCCATTGAGCTTGGCTGATCCCATTTGATCTGCCAACGCCAGGACAATAAATGCGCGAAGGACGAAGTAGGCATTGCGAAGGGCATCCCATACCCAAACGCCCTCTCCAAGTACAGCCATCTCTTGTAGGAGAGGGTACAGGAATGATTCAAGGTTTCCTGGAGGGTAGGGACCGGGGGTGACACAAACGACAATGGTATTCTCCACGCGGTAGCGAAGAGAAGGCGGTAAATCAAGGATGATGATCATCAAAACCCAGGTATCCGATTCCTTCTTCATTGTTAGCTGTACACCGTCGGATGTGAATGCAAATGCGAGCTCGAAGTCTTCACTATCAGGCGAGCCAGTGAATGTGAAACCCCTTTTGCGTAGCTCCTCCTGAACTTTACCGTTTCCGAAGTCTTGATAACGAATTTCGGCGCCCTTGGCCAGTAATTCCATCGTCTGCCGCATAAGCCGATCACGATAACGTAGATGCTTGCTATATGCTTCGTTTGCAAACATTGCCTTGATCTTAGCCAACACTGGCACAACCAGCATTTGAGCTTGAGGTATATTTCCCGATGCTGAACGCATTTTGGGTAGCCGGCAAGGGACGTTAAGCGTGCGGACCTTTTTCTGGGAGGTATCCTTCACTCGACGTTTCCCTGGACAGACGGTCAGGTGCTCGAATTGTCCAGTATAAGCGATACAATTATTGGGGCAGACAGGTATGTACCGAGGGTGCACGCCGGTAATATGGCGAGAGAGGTTGCGGACCATGTATAGACTAAGTAGCTGGAACCCTAACGCTTGTTCAAGGAGAGCTTTGTGGTTGTCGAAAGCAACCACAGTTCCTCGGCTTCTTTTCCAAGTGATGTAAAGTTTGAGGCTCCATTGTTGTACATCATCGAGGTTTCCTTGATCAAAAGCACGCTGTTGCTGGGAGGGAGGATGAGGTGGACGTTTGTAGTCTCCTAGAAGCTCGCTCTGGAGCTGAGCTTGAGACAGTGGGAGCGTGAACAAATTGTCGACAACGGATTCATAGATCTCATTGGGTTCAGCATCCGGGAATAAGGTGGGGAGAGGAGTGGCTACCTCGATTGAGGGATGGAGCTGGGATGGCTGCGGGGGGTTGAGCTGGGGGGGGGTTGAGCATGGGGACATCTTCGGGAGCGTGCGGAGAGGTGTATGGGACTGGAGTGTTTGGGGATGGGGGGCGGCCAATATCTGAGTCGCAAAGTCATACGAAGTCAGATGAGCTGCTGTTACAGAGGAGAGGATCAAGGACTCACCGCGTTCCATCTCCGCGCCACACTCTTGGACAAACTGTGTATTGGGCATCGAAGGTTCTCCGGGGGGACTTGAGTCATGGTAATCCGGGTTGGGGGTATCAACGGATTGCAAAGATGTTTGGCCTAGAAGAACATATATAGTAGAGTTAGAAGAGCACTTAGATTATGTATCTGCAGCATACATACCGCGCGCGAGTTGAATGTGGAGTTGCGCCGAGTTTGCATCAGCAATTTCTTGGTATATTTGCTGAGATGCGGGGGGGAGATCGGGAGATTGTGCGAGTGATTGATCTTGTCCGATGTGGTGGTAGATAGCAGCAGCCTTTTGCGGCTTTTCAAGGCATCTGGAACAGTAGCAAACATATTTCGCATGAGAGGATATATTGACAGACATGGATTGGAGGAACCGTGCTCGACTAAATCATCGAGTCATCGGCGATCGTTCAAATCGCAAGTCACATGACCTAGGCGCTCAGGAAGCGCTCGCACAGGCAACGAACACGGATTGACCTCGATCTCGGCGGGACCAATTTTCCACTTTTTTCCACCAGACAAACACCACGTGGTCTAGGTTTGGTGATTTTGCCACTGTCCATGGACTTGTAGGCCACTATCAGGCACTTCCCACGCACCGATCAGCACCAACCCTTTTTTACTGAGAGTCACCATCGGTAGCGATAATATTATTGTCGTCATCGCCTTCATCGCCTTCGGAAACAGCAACCTATCTTCTTCTGATTCCTCGCGCGCAGTTGGCGGCGCAGTCGTGGTCGCATTATAAATTAAGCAATATTTTTCCGACACTCTCTCTTTACCACTCGCCGTCATGGAGGCTCTCAAGCTGCAACGAAAATACCCTGAAGTTACTCGCGATGAAATGTTCGATCTCATCAATCGGTTCAAGTTCGCTACCCTTTCACATTTTACGTGCACAAGAACCTGATCCAGGCCTTAGCGCAATTCGAACAGATACGCCTGGAAGAATTGACAAGACCGCTGTGCTCCAAGCGATCCAATCTAGCGGCCAGTCTTACGATGTTGCCAGAGAAACCCTCAAGCATGTCAGCGTCGACGCCAGCGGCAAAGTAGAACTCGAGGACTGGGTCGAGGTATGTACGTCTGTGCATCCAACGACTTGGTAGCTACTGATGCGCCCTTGTATGATCAGTTGAACGTCAAGATGAGGAGCCAGGCCCAATCGTCAATCAGTAGCAAGGCCGGGAAAGTCAGAGTTCAAGGATCCAATGCAAACGTTAGCCACACGATAAATGAAGACGAACGGAGTGAATTTACAAACCACATCAACCTGGTATGTGAACTCCCAGCGTGGTTTGGATATCGGGGGACCTCATTCCAACATCCATAGGTGATCGAAAGTGACCCCGAACTCGCATCCCGATACCCCATCCCCACCGACACGATGCAGCTTTTTGACGAGTGCAAGGATGGCCTTATCCTTTGTAAATTGATCAACGACTCTGTCCCCGACACCATTGATATGCGTGTCCTCAACAAACCCCAAGGCCGCAAGGCTCTCAACGCCTTCCAGATCACCGAAAATAACAATATCGTCATCGCTTCGGCAAAGGCTATCGGATGCTCAGTTGTCAACATCGGATCGTCCGATATCGCAGAAGGGCGAGAACATCTTATCCTTGGCCTGATTTGGCAGGTGATCCGACGCGGTTTGCTAGCCCAAGTCGACATCAAACTCCATCCTGAACTCTACCGCCTCTGTGAAGAGGGGGAAACGGTTGACGATCTCCTTCGCTTAACACCGGATCAAATCCTGCTCCGTTGGTTCAACTACCACCTGAAGGCAGCAGGATGGAATCGCCGCGTCAATAACTTCAGCAAAGACGTTTCTGACGGTGAAAACTACACGGTCCTCCTCAATCAACTTAAACCAGACCAATGCTCTCGCGCTCCCCTGCAAACTCGGGATCTTCGTCAACGAGCGGAGGAAGTGTTACAAAATGCTGATAGGATTGGCTGCAGAAAGTACCTCACCCCGTCATCTTTGGTGGGTGGCAATCCGCGCCTGAATCTCGCGTTCGTTGCAAACCTTTTCAACACTCATCCTGGTCTTGAACCCCTCGACGAGCAAGAGGCGAAGGATTACGGCGTAGTCGAGGACTTCGATGCTGAGGGCGAACGTGAAGCACGTGTATTCACGCTTTGGTTGAATTCACTCGGTGTCGAGCCTGGCGTTTTCAACCTGTTCCAAGATCTCAGGGATGGCCTCGTCATTCTCCAGGCCTTTGACAAGATCTTTCCTGGAAGTGTTATCTGGCGCCGGGTGTCGAAGCCGAAGGAAGGTGCGCGAGCGCCTGTTTATGCTGAGGGAGAGGAAGAAGAGGATATCGGCGTGACACCCAATCAGAGTACCCTCTCTCGCTTTAAGCAGGTGGAGAACACGAATTATGCCGTTGAACTTGGCAAACAGAATGGGATGCATCTCGTGGGGATCCAAGGAGCTGATATCGTGGATGGTTCAAGAACTCTTGTCCTTGGGCTTGTCTGGCAATTGATGAGGTTAGTGTTACATACATTCGATTAGAGAAGTCGCTGAACGGGTTCTGCCAGAATGAATATCACCAAGACCCTAACCTCCCTATCCAAGTCCGGCGCCGGTCGACCCATCAGCGACCAAGATATCCTCAGATGGGCAAACACCACCGTCCAGAAGGCCAAGCCGACCGCCAAAACGATCAGATCATTCAAAGACCCCTCAATCACGACTGGTCTCTTCTTCCTTGACCTGCTGGAAGCCATCAGGCCGGGCATCGTTGATCCCACCCTCATCATCAGCGTCTCGGAGTCAGGAGACTATGAAGACCGCCGCCAAAACGGTTTGTGGTCAATCCTCATAGTACACGCCTATCGCTAAATCTTCAATATTATATAGCCAAATTGGCCATCTCTATCGCACGTAAGGCCGGCGCATTGATCTTCTTGGTTCCCGAAGATATCGTTGATGTCCGCTCTCGGCTTGTGAGTATATGAAAGATACGATGGACCTCACATGATCGCTCACCCTTCCTCGTAGATCATGACGTTTGTTGGCAGTTTGATGAGTATTGGACAACAGTAAGCCGAGGGAACTGAAAGGCTGCGGATTGTTTTCCCGGACGAAGTCAATAATAATACTGTAATATTGGAGTGTTGGACTTTTGGATCATACTTTTTACTGTATCATGGGTGTTGAGTAATACGGAATACCTTCGGAAAACGTGAATTTCGACTTAACCATGCTTTCCATTGGCCAGGTCGATGCCCCTGAGATATAGAAGGATCCCTGACGCTCCTGATTACAAGACCCCTCGAGCATGAAAACTTGAATTCGAAGCCCTACCTGCGCCGGGTAGTACGAGTTTTCTTAACCTAAATAGCAGGTATTCGAAGTATTCTTGTAGTGTACTAATTCTACTGACTCTGAAGATTTGGAATGCGACTTCGCCCACAGCTGGAGAATTCTCGAGCGATATTCGAAGTTAAAATTGACTGGATTGCTTCTATTCGATTCAGAGACAGCATTCTTCAGAGAACAGTCCACTAGATCATGTGGAGCCGTCTCATGCTAAGGTGCTCTCTGAATGTTACATTTTGGAGTACATTTCACTGAGTCATAGGGATAGGGTTTATTCGCTCTTTCCACGGGATAAACTATAAGATGAAGATCATATAATGAGAGATATCAAGGCAGCCCACGTCCGGAGTTGATAGCGTTTGCCACTTGACTAGTGTTGGGTCGATTGAATGCGTACCTGCAAACGTCCATCAGAATTAGCATCTGTTCAATAAGGGAGAGAAGTTCAGTTGCATACCGCTCGTAGCTATCGAGATAAAGCTGTTCGTCACTACAAGTAGCTTTGAATGATGGATGATTGAATAGCCGTTCTAGCCAGGTACTAAACTTGGGGCCTTCGGGAACGACGAAGCTTCTATAGTGCTTGAGAACATTCGTAGAACGAAAGAGCCCTGTGAAAGCGATTATTGGGGCTTGAGCATAACCCTGATAAGAGATCGACTCACAAGGACCGGCCATGACGTCGATCCAGCCCAAATCACCACCCTCGAAGTAAAGACCAAGCCCCGCTTTCGCAGCACGAACTTCGCCCTCACCAGAAGCTCCCCCCGTGGAAACGATCTCGGCTTCTGTGCGCTCTAACAGAGCGACCAGGTGTTCAATCGCAGCGTGATACTCTTTCCCACCTTGGATCTGGGCATCTTCGTCTTGAGCTTGAAGATATCGATAGAAGGCAGGAACGAGAACTCGATTGACATGGTCGGCTTGAAGGCGGACCAAAGCGACAGCATCTAAGCAGATACGAGTAATTATGTTGTGATTCAGACCCAGAGATAAAGCGTGGAGCTTACAGGGATTGGTGGGGGGGTGGGAGAAGGCTTTGTTTGGTAGTATTCGAGGCCAGGCTTGAGCATAAGCAAGTGAGATACCAGAGACAACCTGCCAGCATCACGGATATCTCACAGTTCCAAGTATTCGAGGATAACGGTACTTTCATTCAAGGATCTGGGTGGCAGGTAGTCGTGCAATTTTAGCCCCGGGACCAGACCTTTTGGGGACACTTCAAGCAATTCTTTCGGTTTCTTGTATGGATCGACCTCATCTAGTTCGATCAGCGGTGCCAGCGTTTGGGATATCATCGGCTTACAGTACTGTGGGGGTTATCAGCACCCAATAGCTAAGGCAGGAGGTGGGTATGCATACACGGTAAGGGATCCCAAGAAACTCGAAGGCCGCCCAAACTCGCTGTACGAAGGGACAAAAGCAGCCCCCGAAGAGAGTAATCCCTGACTCTTTGCTGTGCGCACCAGCGGTGTCATGGGCTGCGCCGGTACACTTTGAATGGTATGTCCTTCCAGTATCCGCCATCCTGGTCAGAGCGACGTTGGTGAGAAACTGACACAAGGTCAGAGAGGACAGTAGCCGTGTGAAAGACAAAGCTCATTCATGTGCACGCTGTCGTCATCCATGCTCAAGTACTGGGAAGGAAGTGTACTTGGATCGTCTCGAGGATTGAGGCCTTAGCTGAAAGGACTGTCTGAGGAGAGCTCTGTTGGGGTGTTTTCGTGCGTCATGAGATGGTATCCTTGCCGAGTTCACGAGGTCCTCCCGTCTCCTGAGTAACCCCTAGTATCCAGATATCCAGCACTTATATTCGTCAAGATGTGAAATGCGAATAAGGTTCGTGTTGCTGTTTGGTCTTCACCTCAACTTAGCGTAATACAGTTAAGGATGCTCGTCACCTGAGAACCGAGCTTTTTCGATGGCAGTTTCGTGGAATGAATGAGATGAAATCATTATGAAGTAGCCGATGGTGATGCGAATAGAGGGTGTACCCGATCGGTGGTAAGTTCTAATCGCCCGAAGCTGGGAGCGAGAAGCTCACAATGAGGATTAACAGGTACGAAGGACTGAACTTGTGACGCACACCGAAGCTGGGACATGATCATCAGGACAATGACATCAACATTGAGCTCGAGAGAGCCTACGTAGAATGTCCATGTCAGAGCTAAAGCATAATAGGAGCACTCTTTCTCCCTTGGTATCTGAGAACTGACACTGGCAGATCGATCTCCGCCGTCGAGGTTTTACTCTGGCAAGCCTACAGAAAGTGGAGAATGGGGTAAGCTCCGGTAAGTGCAAGCGATACTTCTGGAATGCAGCACATTCGAGACCACATAACGGCACATCCCATGGTACTTAGATGGTGGCTTCTTTTCGGTTTTCCTTGCCCCTGTTATTCGCTCCTAGTAGCAATTGAATTCGGCTCCCACGGTTCCGACGCACCAACTTCGTTCTTCACAGAACTTTCACCATCTCGTCCAAACCTTTTCACAAAGCGTCCAACTTGCCGTTCCACTGGCTATTGTTATCTATTACCCTCTTCTTTAGAATATGATCTTGGACTGTACTCCACCAGGGTCAGCATCACAGTATGGGGATCATGCCATCTCCCAGGTATATAAAGCCACCTGTTTTCGCAAGTATGAAGTAGTTGTCTCATAATGTCTCAACAAATTGTCGGTACTCTCAAAGTTGACCACAACGTCGACCCAAACGGCTCTCTTACTGTGACTGTCCCCATCCAAGTACCGCCAGGCAATGCTGTTCCGGATCTCTCGCTCTCATACCACTCCGCCTCCAACTCGCCCTCTGCAGTAGGGACCGGATGGTCTCTCAAGGGTGTATCACTCGTCGAACGCGCTGCGGCGACAATCGCGCAAGATGGCTTTCGCGGTTAGCTTTTCCTTTCCATGACTTGAGCTGAATGATAACATCACCTCCATGTAGGAACTATAAATTACGACGCAAAG
>JAPEVF010000075.1:0-121916 GCA_029747585.1 Pleurotus djamor
TGATACCATTGCGACCCATTTTTTCTTTTTCCTTCTTCTTTTCTACACCCCCACCTTCCCCCACTTCACCTTCCTCCCACTTCCCCACCTTCTACCTACGACTTCACCTTCCCCCCTTCCTTGCACCTTTATCCTTCACCCCCACCCCTCCTCACTCTTCTTCCTTCCTTTCATCGCTTTTTTCTTGTCATGGAAAGCGTAATTCCTTTCCATCCTTGTACATCATTTCAAAAACGGAGTCCCATGTCTTCTTTCTTCTTCCCTTTTCCAACTTCTTCCCCCTTCCCTCCTTTACCTACCTTCACCTTTCCACCTTCACCTTCACCTACCTTTTTTGCTTCTTCATCCTTCACCTTTCTACCAACTCGACGAAATCCACGGTTTTTACAAACTTTTTTCAGACAACAACACATATGTAATGTAACACTACATATATGTCATGGGCAAACGTTTTTCTTCTTTCCTCCTTCCTCTTTCCTCTAAATTCTTTCCGTGTGGTTTTTGCGTTTGATTGATTGCTTTTTCTCCTCTTACGGATGAGGATGTTGATGATGATGGTAATAGATGGTGCATGGTGCATGGTACTTTGGATGCATGGTACTTGGATGCGTTTGCGTTTGCGTTTACTTCGTCTCTTCTCAGATTCTGCGTCCAACGCTCAAACATCCGACCGACGTTCCAACACACAAACACACAAATTCCAGATGTTCAGACGTTATCGTAAATCGTAACCGACACCAACTCAGTACTTCCCCCTTGATCGTGTCGTTGTCGTACATGCATCAACAGTCCTAGTTAACAGTCCTAGTCAAACAGTCTTGATCAACGTATGTACAACGTACAACTGCCGTTTCTTTTCTGTATATATAGATTATATTGTACCATGCATCGTCTCATTGCAGTCATTGTCATTTCTCATTTCTCATTGTCATTTNGTCGTTTGTCGTTGTCAACGTGGTGACACGACCTTACCTACGAACTGCTCATCATCCATCTGCATCATCCGTCGTCCGTCGTCGTCATCAACATATGTAAGTATAGCTGCGCAGTGCACATCATTGATCGTTATTACTATTACTATTAGAACTTGAGGGGAGGAGCCTGGACTCTCGAACGCCCCCATCTACGCCCCGCAACCAATCACCCCCACAAGTTACAACTAACAGCCAACATAACCAATACAACAGCCACCCCATCCAACGCAACACATCTAACGTAACATCTACAGCACGTAAAGGATTCATGTTCAACTTGAAATTCCAATGCGCCAACCCGGATTTCACGATCTACTCTATACCCGATGGTGAACGCTTTCGCGTACGTCGGGAGGTGTTACGCGCTAGCCAGGTGTTCAGTGAGTTCATCTCCTCCCTATTAGTCTTAGTATGTGGTAAAAGTACTCAGTACTCAATTATCGCACATTCGAATTTACGTGTGACATACGCAACAAACTAACTTGATTCTATTTATAGATGATATGTTTGAATGTTGTGCGCCGTCTACATCAGCGACAACGACGACGGCGGCGACAACAACAACAGTAGTTGAGGAAAGGAAAGACACCGAAGGAGAAGAGCTTGGAATCGACGAGAGTGCGGATACACTGCATATCCTATTGAACCTCCTCCATTCACCACCCCAACCACCTACGAAACTTCCAGAAACACTCCAGCCTCATACCGGTGCCCAGAGAACCACCAGCGCAGCCGATACCGCCGATGGCGATACGCCTCCCACCAACACCCACACTCCCTCCACCTCCCACACTCACACTCAATCAAACAACACCCCAAACAACTCCCACTCCCACACAACAGACACAACCACAATCCTCCTCGGACTCAGCCAGATCAAAACCCGGTCCTACATCCCGGAAACCATCATCCCCTGGCCGCTCCTCCCCTCCCTCCTCCGCTTAGCCGACAAATACATCCTCTCCGAGGACCTAACCGCCTCTCTCCACTCGCACCTCCTCGCACATGCGCCCATCCACCCGATGGAGGTGTACGGCTACGCATGGCGGCACGGGCTCATGCGTATAGCAGCGAAGAGTAGCCGCTTCATCGCACCGCTGGCGTCGTACAGCCTCGAGAGGGTGGTACAGTGCATCCCAAGTGTGGAGGCGCATCATCGGGTGTTGAGGTTGCAGGATGAGAGGGTTAGAGCGTTGAGGAGGATTTTGTTGGAGGAGGAGATGTTTCCGTTTAATTATGGGTTGTGTCTTTCGCATCATGAGGAGGCGAGAGCGCTCTGGGATAGGACGAGGAGGAAGTTGGTGGGGAGGATCGAGACAGGTGAGCTCGGCCCTTGGGATTGATGGATGGGTGGATGTAACGCTTAGTCTTTGGGTTAGATACCGACGTCGCGGGTGAGATGGCGAGTACGATCAGTTCGTTCGAGAATTGCGACCTGTGTTGTAAGGCCTGCACCGCGGCCGTAGAAATGCTTGCGGTGAGTTTCAATATATATTCACTCACGCGAGAGGAACGGACTGATGACGACATGAAAATAATGGGACAATGCAAATGGAACAGTACAAATGCAGGAGGGTAGTCAAGTGTATACAACTAGAAGAACACAACCCGTCAACACAATGAGACACAGGGATACATTGAAGCAGAGAAAAGGGTCGTGCATACCTTTGCCTATCTATCTATACTCTATATATTACGCGAATATAGATATAGCAGTTCCAACGTCCACGCATCACGTATTATGCCAGAGGAGGGTACGCAAGTCCTTCCACACCTCGGAGTCCTTGTAGATGTATTGCATCGAGTTGAACATGCCCGGTTGGATGGATTCACCGCGGTGGTTGAATAACCACATGACAGCGCCCCATGAGACCGCGGCAAACACAGTGAAGTAGCGGGAATCAGGCGGTAGGGGTTTGACGACGTTGGAGGGCGTAGCGGCTTTCGAGTAGGGCGAGCCGGCTCGAGGGATGAACGATGCTATCACCCTTGATACGACGTACAATACAATCTATAAAATGAATAGCGAAAGTTCATTGTTTCCGTTTCAATTACTATCATTGATGCATGATAGACGGAGGAGAGACGCACCTGTTCGTTGACGGCGGTTCTATCTCCAAAGACGAGATATCCACCGAGCAACCCGGCGATGAACGTATCAGCGCTCCGTGGTTTCCCGCCGTTGACTTTCTTCTGGATAAGCAGGAAAGTCTTGTAGATAGAAACGAATTTGGCGAGGTTGAAGGCATGTTGTTTCGTAGCCCGGAAGATAGCGCGTAGCCGAGCATCCCAGCTATATTTCGTTGGTTGGTAAGTCCCTATTTGATGAGTACATGGATATTGGCGAGCATCAGCCTACGCACCTTCCACGACCGAAGAGGATAGCCATTATAAGCGCATGAGGGAAGCGAACTTTGACACCGTAAACGAAGCCATTGCGAGCACCTTTGAGGATGGCGAGGTAGTCGTGGTAGGCGGGGTTAGTGACGATGTCGTGGATGAGAGAAGGCATGTCCACACGAAGTTCAAACTACAGTTGAAGTTGACCGGGGTGGGCGGGGACGCTGGAACTGGACGACAACCGGCCAATTATGTACTCTCGTGCCAGTGGACGCGGTGCAAAGCACGAGCGGGGAAATCAAAATCACATGGACGAATCGGGTCAATTTCAAACCGGTAATACAAGGTTGGCGGTAAGTATATCAGATTAGATTAACGAGGTGCTTGGAAAAGAGGGGCGGCACACAAGATAGAAGGCGAAGAACAACGGGTAGTACGTACGAGGGGATCAGGAAGGATACAACAGGGTAAGCAATGGGGTAAGCTAGAAGTCCGAACCGCTACAGAGGTCAAGGTCAGAACGGAAAGAAAGTCCACTCGTCAATTGGAAGGTCAAGGTTTCCCTTCTCAAACGAATAATCACGAAAGTCGAAGCTCTCTGCAGTCGCCCATTCAAACTGGCAGCGTTACATATTAGATGGGAGCAAATCAGCAAGGAGGCATTACTCACCCCATCGTTTGGTGCATGCCCTTCTTGTGGTCCTTGGATCACCACAAAGCGTCGGTATTCAGACATGATACATGGTTGCATCTCCATTTTACGAAGATCAGTTTGTATAGCATGTTGAGCCATTGTCAGCCATTCTCGTTCAGGTCTGTGGGCGTATTGTGCAGTAAAAGCGTCCGTCGCTTGTTGCAAGTAATCTTCCTGTCCGTACCCAAGCTGGGCTTGATTCTCCTCGAACCACTTCGGAGCCTGTTCGCTAGCAAGATGTGGCTCTAGCGGAGGACTGTTCATCATAGCAATATGTCCTTGTTCAATCATCTCGAGAAGAAATGTGGTGAAAAGTGTGCCGCTGTAGTCAAATTTGGTCAGGAAAGGTCAGCGAGACATAACCACTCACTACATGCTTACTTTGCCAAGAGGTTAAACGGATCTTCATCCTGTGCGGATAGCTTAGAGGCCAAGCCTACGACTGAGGGTAGCACGTAGCAAGCCCAGAGTCCATGTTGCGCAATTTGAGAAATCCGACGGCGCAAATGTTCGGGATTGGCAAGCAGGGCACTGGGCGTGAACGTCACTATACCACCTTCAACCCAGACACATTAGAGCTGAAACCAAGCCCCGATTCAATACACTGACAACTCACCGACAGGATAGATAGAACGAACGCCCCACAACGTCGGGGATACTCTGTGATGTGTTCCAAACGTGTAGAAATTGATTTCCGGACGTTTAGTCCTGCGCTCCACAAAACCGGGCAATCGATGAAGGGTGTTGATGGAAGCTATATGAGCAAAAATGACGCGGACATCAGCTTTGAAACCAACATCCTTTCCGCCACAGTGTTCGAGTATAGTATACAGAGCCTCGGTTTCCCTCCCTCGCCGCCCGCTGCCATCTCCTCCCTCCCACCATACACAATACGGTCTCTTGTCGCCTTGCTTCATAAAATCGTAGATTTGTTTGGGGAATTGAAGTATTTGCAGTGCGGTATGCAGTTTACTACCATGACGAAACCGGGTAACATCAACTGGGGGGATGTAAGCCTGGTCTCCAAGAGGCTTATGCCACTGAAGCTGCGCGTGATTCGGGTTACCCATCGCCACAAGTGCAACGGTCAGCGTCTTGGCATTTTGGAGGTAAGTCGTTGGAACGCTGAGTCGGCGAACAAGATGTTTTACGCCGGTAGGCAAGACGAGAAGGAGTGCAACCACTTTCTTGTCTAGGTAAAGAGGAATGATCGCCGTCTTTTGGGAGGAATTAAATACTGTTGGCGAATTTGGAAAATATGCACGGACCTGGTTGCGCTTGTTCAGCGTAGTGGCCAGGGCGGATAGGTCAGAAGCGTCTCGGGACGACACAAGCCGAGCAAATTGGTGTGTTTGCGGTTGGCAAGCGAGTAACACCTGTTGTGCATCCGCTTGATCATAAAGACCTTCACAAACAAGAGAATCCATGGTTTGCAAGAAAACGTCCATCAGCATACAACCTGCGATAGGTGGCGTAAAATCTTCGATGGTGACATTGCAGATATGATCAAGCTCGTTTCCTTGTTTCGACATGAGAGGTCCTTGCCATGAGTACTTTTTCTCGATCCTGTAAGCGGGTTCGATGAGGTTCGCGAGAGAAAGAAACGGGAGCTGACTTGGGAAGTGCGGGCAGTTTGTTTCTGAAAATGGTCGCCGCGGGCAGGTGAACTTCTTCTGGCGGTTCACTCGCTTCTGTTAGTGGGGGTCTGAATCGGGCGTCAGCAGGGGCTCGAAAGTCATGGAGGATAAAAGGTACCTCGTAGTGATTGATTCAGGCATCGGTGCAGCAAGCCTATACATCATGCGTTCAACCAAAAATTCAGTGGACAAGTCGGACCACTCACTCTGGAGGCATGATGCTATTCAAAAACTGATCCGCTTCGTCGACTTGCGCGGAAGGAGCAGATTCAATGGGACTTTCCAACATCGCATCGGCCATGCTAGACTAGGATCAGAGGTCTGCTCACTGACGGGCCTAAACAAACACTTACTAGTCTTCCATATGAAAGTCCTCTTCACTTGGCAGTCCATCAGCAACGGCGGCAGGGGGCTCGTCTTCGTGAGGCGCGGTGTCCCATGACTGAACTTGGGGTGGGACGGGTTGTGTTATAATCGGAGCAACATTAGCCGGAGGTTCACGAGGAATAGAGCGACGTGGGTCACTGGGAATCGTTGGTGGTGCGCCGGGGGGTTTGGCTTGCATGAAATCACCACGTCGAGGCAAAGGAGGTATGGACGGCGGGGGTGGAGGCGCAGGCGGTGCAATCGAAGACGCGGGCGGTGCCATCGACTTTGAGGGTGCCAGTTCTGGGTTCGTCTCACTAAGTTTCTTGAATTTGACCTTGACCTTGGCTGGCTTCATGGCTCGCTGGATTTCTAACGCAGATTGAGCGAGACGTTGTTTCGTTGTCATGGTGCTACCAGCCGTAGTCGAGGTTTGGGCTGGCTTTGCGATCCCCCATCGTCTCTGTTCAGCGGGAATCGGGAAGGGTGCATCTGAGAGTGTGGGGGAGCTGGGTCTGATTTTATTAGTGTGTAGAGCCTCGGCCTCAGATACAGTTGCTACAGGCTGGACAGGCGGGGCGGGCGGAGATGTATGGAATTCGGACTGATGATGGCTGGGAGAGCTTGCGGGAGAGAAGAGGCCAGTCAGGTCGTAACTTTCGTTGTTTTCGACAGGTGGCGGAGGAGGGGTTGCTATAATTGCCCGTTGCTTGCCTTTGCCCTATGATGAGAAAAGGCGTCAACAATATTTCGTGGTGGACAATCAGAGGAATGAGAACCTTATATTCTGGTACAGGGGGAGAAGCTGAAGGTGACTTCGTTCTCGATCTCGACCTCAGCCTCTTGGAAAGAGGTTCATCGGTGGAAGTATCCTGGGATATAGCTCAGAAAAAGGCGAGGACGTGTGTTAAAGGTACATACGTCGTTGTCATTCGTAGGTTCCGGAACAACTGGCTAGTGAGGTGATGAGCTTAGACGTCGTATTCGTTGATGTATACTAACATTGGATTTTCGTCCGCGTTTTCGTTTTCGTGTAGTCGCAGAGGAAGTTGATGCGGATGACTGGGATAGAACAATCAGTCTGCACTAGCTCAGCGATAGTAGCAAATAGACAACATACAGCTGAAGCTGCATTCGATTTCTCAGCCTTCGCTCGTTCCCGTTCCAATTTGAGCACTTTGGGGAAATTCCGAGCAAATTGCTTTCTCTCCTTTTCTATGTGTGAATACGATCTATCACCTTGACGGAGCATTTGTAAGGTTTCGTAGACTCAACTGATAAAACTCGCGTCAGCTTCGCAAATGTGGCCAGCAGGATAGTCTTGATCGTCAACCCCAATGTGTATCCAGAATCGTTTCAACAGAGTGTCGCAGCCAGCGACATTTTCTGAGGGCTCCCAGCTGGGACAAGGAGATGAGTACAATTAGTTGAGGGATTGAAGCGTCCATTGAGCACCTGTCAGCATCGGAGTCGTAGCCAGCCCACTGTAAAGAGACTCAATGACGAGAAATGGGATACGGTGGGCACATGAGAGCACCTTAACGCGATATTCCTGGAATATGTATACTTTAGCACCACAATTGGGGGAGAGGGAACGTGAAGCTCACCCAAGAAAAGTCATCTGCGACGCGTGCTGCCGTGATGACCTCTGATTATCCATGGAATGAGCTCGAGTAACCACTGCATATCCACAGAAACGCACCGACGTGGAAAACCTCCGGCTCTTCTTGTTTCTCCTTCTCTTGTTTCTTTCTGCCCATGGTTGTAGTCGCGGTTGTGGCCAAGTTGCGGGATGCTGGACGCGATTGACGGTAGGCGCCCAATCAATGTGAGATATCCTGACACGTGAGAGCTAGGTTCTCCTCAACTTTAGCCATGTCAAAGTCCAAGCAAGAAGAAGCCCTCCAATTCCTCGACGATCTTGACTCATTCACCCCAGTCGAAGCGCCATCTGGCTCTGAGGCCAGCCCATCAGCCTCCGTCACGAACATCGCTACTTCCAGGTCCCACGACAAGCCAGGCGGCGAAGCAGAAGTCCTAGCTTTTCTGGATGAAATCACCCAGAAATCTGCTGAACCAACACCCCGGGCTCCTGGAATAAGTCTCACTGAACGGCCGAGCTCGCGTGCGGGTACGCCATCCTTGAGGAAGGCCGCCGAGCGTGTTCGCGTTGGCTCCTCGTCTCCAGCAATTCCTGGGCCCCCCTCATCAGCAATACCGGTGACTCCAGCGGTTGATAGCCCCAAGATTCCTGATTCCGCACCTGTGCAGCCTGCAAAGGGTGGATGGGGCTGGGGAAGTGTTTGGAATACCGCTTCAGCCGCCATTCAACAAGCCAAGACTGTAGTCGACGAACAGGTCAAGAATCTCCCTAACAATGAACAAGCACGGAAATGGAGTGAGGGAATGGTCGAGTATGCCAAAACGGCCCAGTTAGATAAACTCGGTGTGTACCCTTGTTCATCCCCCATGTTACCGTTATTGACCATCTGGAAGGCAAGGATTTCAGGCAACTCGGCCTGTCTACACTGACCGACATATTGAACGTTGTGGCACCCCCTATATCAGAACATGAAGTTCTTCAAGTCTGGTTGAGCCACGATATGCGAGGCTATGATGGTATCGAGACGCTTGTTTATCGCTCTCTCAGCAGAGTGAGTTACTCTTTCAAAAACAATCATAGTCTAGTTTCCTGTAACTAAGATTTTGACTAGGTCATGGAACAAGTCGAAGGAGGTGATCTCATCGTCAACCGCGGCAATGAATCACGTCCCAAATCCAGCGGCGAAGATGCCCGAGACCTGAACGCCGTCGATGGTTACGATGCGGCTCTTAAACTGGCGCAGGTTAGTGTTCTCGGCCCCACATCTGTACATGTCGTTCTCACCTAATTTGCGCTTAAGGCTAACCTGGATGAGCTCATCAAAGCTAACGCCGACAAGCCCACGGAATCGAAAGCTACAGCAACCCAAGCTCCAGTTTCCTACTCTCACATATATCTGCGAGTTCAACCATTCACTTCAACTCTTGCCACATTACCTCCCACGAATCCTGATGCTGGCGCCGCCTCATCGACAGAAGCTCCCAGTCAATTACAATTCATGCTCCACCTCTGCGATCCGGGACATCAACTCGTCCACACCACCGTTACTCAAGTCATTCCAGGGCACTGGTTAGACTTATGGGATCAGTATGATTGGGTAGAGGATATTGTTGCGGAGGCATTGCGAGTTGGGATTGAGGTTGTTGGTCAGGACTATTTAGTGACTCGGATGGGCTGGGCCAAAGGGAAACAACCGCAAGCAGGCGAAGCGCAAAGCTCGGAGCCGGCCACTGGGGCTACATCAGAATCATAGTCCAATGATTAAGAAGCCCGTTTTCTTCAGTTTCACGCTTTGGTTTCGCATGTATCATACGCAGAGATAGGATCCCTCTTGTACAATACAACGTGGATTTTCATAATCAGCAAGAAAGCACGAAATCTATTATCTACTTCTTGGGTTCCTCGGGCTTTGGTGGAGGGAGATGCTTGAGCTCGGCTGGCCGAGGGGGAACGGTACCGTCGCCAACTTGCTCCCAAGGCGAGAGGGACTCGAAGTTGCTGTAGAGAAATCAGCAAAAATCGTGACAACAGAAAGAGCTGTCGTACCGGAAAGCTTGCGTGAGTTGCAAAGGCTCATAAACCACGCGCTTGTTTTCCTCGTCGTATCGGAGTTCGGTGTATCCCTAAGGGCTGAGTTATACGGGATGTACAGCCAAGACAGAAAGCAGACATACGGTCAAGGGGAAATCCTTGCGAAGGGGGTGACCTTCAAATCCTATAGAGAAACTTTAGCCAGTGATATAACACGGCGGGAATGGTCATGTACCATAGTCTGTCAGGATCCGACGCCTTTGCGCAAGTCAGCTTCGTGAACGAGAAAAATTCGAGAGACAGCGACGCACAGATCGGGATGGTCGGTAAAGAATATGCCATAAAGATCCCAAGCCTCCCGCTCGTACCTTTATGTACTGTCAGGAACAGTAATAATCAGGAAAAAATTGGAGAGCGCACCAATTTGCACCGTTGAAGATACCAGTAGCACTGGGTACGGCGTCCGCTTCGCCTGCGTACGTCTTTACCCTGATTCTTCCGGCATGCTTGACGCTGAGCAAGTGATATACGACCTCGAAACGTTTTTCGCGCTCGGGGAAATCAACACCACTGATGTCAACGACCGACTTGAATTGGCATTGCGAGTGGTCGCGGAGGAAAGTTAACACGGGAACAACCGCAGAAGGTGCAATGTAGAGTGTGAGTTCGTCCTTGAGCACGGAGAATTGCTGAATGAACTTGGACAGACACTGAGTAAGATATGAGCCGTATGTGTGTAGGGATTCGGTGGCCTGAGCATGTTTGTCCAGAGCAAGGTTCGGTGAAGTTGGTTCGGTGAAGGGGGAGACAGACGCTGCATCGGGGTTGAGGTCAACAAACGCCGACGACGTGCGCAACAGCGAGCAAGCAGCCTACGCACCTCTAGAAATAGCCGAGGAGTGTATTGTGCGATATCGACGAGTTACTAGCCTTGAGCCAGCCAGAGCCCGTGCTAGGGAGCGCTGCATCATCGTCGCAAAGACAGAGTTCGTTCAAACTCCGCTACCCTCATTCCCCTCAAACCATGACTTCAGAATACCAACCTCCGCCAACAGGGTTGCTAGACTCCCTCCCATACTACGATAATGAATTGGAAACAAATCCAGAGCTAGCAAAAAAGGTTGAGAAGGAATTGGCGCGAGCTGGCAAGCCCCCTGCAGCGCTTCATCCTCGCGTGCCTCCTCCACATACTCTCTTCGCGGTACGTGCAGGTGCTTGTACTCCCCTTCGCCATCTGGATGATAAATGACCAGGTTTGATCCGTAGAAAAATCCCCTACTACAAGCTGAACTTCAGCGCGTCGAATCACACCAACCTTTCCCCCAAATCGACCAAATTAGGTATCAACTACCAGGTCCTAGTTCTGTCCCAGGTACCGACGAGGAATGGCAGGCTGCGATTAAGAATGCACAAGCACAGTTGGAACACCAACTCCTGAGGTATACAGTGTTTCACTTCGTTTCTTACACGAAACTAATCTTGATACAAGACAAACGAACGCGACATTACTACAAACGTACGGTTCCAACGCCTGGAGGATCCACAATTACCTCTTGGAAGCCGATGCCAAGTTTATAGAGAAGACGCTCGAAGATCTGAAGCAGCTCACTGTGGAGCTCAACAGAGAGCGGAAGAATGAACAGGTACGACCATCGAGACCATCTTTGAACACCTTGACTCATGTACTCCCAGACGCGTGTCGGTGCCCAACTAACGTCCCTCGAATCACGGTGGACAGAACTCATATCGAGCATCCTACAAATCGAGATGGCAAACATGGCTTTGGATGTAGAGATCGATCGTCTGAACAAAACCGAGGCCGAACTGGCCGCAATGTAACGTTCCCAAAATAATAATATATACGCTACGTGCCATCACCGCTACTTACATGCTCCCTTACATAAAACTACGTCTCTTTCTCTACTGGAGGCGGGGAATCCACATCCATCTCATGAGCACCCGACGAAATGATACGAGCCGCGGATTTCTGACTACTCGGTCCGGCGCCGTGGGTTGCACCCGTCTGCGCGGAGGCCATTATCCCAGTGAGGACACCGTACTTGCGACCGGGAGTGGTGTCCTTGCCATTCGAACCGTTTTCCCGCTCACGATGGCTGGCGTGGTCTCGACGACCACCCTCTCCCTCGTCATCCGAATCAGAGAGTTCGCCGTCAGCTTGTCTCCGTGAATCCAGCAGTCTCTGAGGGCGGCGCTCATCAGGGGGTATGAGCTCCTCGTCTTCGTTCGGGTCGTCCATGACGCTGTCAATAGGGTGTGATGGAATATCTGGAGGACAGTCTCAGTGACGTTCGACTAAGGTATAACCAAAGAGACTGACCAGACATCTGCACACTTGGTGGCCCACCAATATGCCTAAGGTTCTCGAACACAATCCGTTTGACACGATCAAGATATGACCGTGTGTTCAGGTCGTCCGTATTCGATGACTTGACATCGAGTTCATAGTCAGGTCCGAAGTATTCGTAATACTCGTTCATCGGTATTTCTGGCGACTCGTTGGTGAGTGCGAAAGCGCTGTTGAAGGGCTGACTTACCCGGTGCGAGCTCAACACCAGCAGCCAGTCCAGTTTCGAAAGCCCATGCTCGGCTGACGTTTCGCATGGTGTAACCACCGCCTCCGAGAAGAAGTAACGGTTTGTTGAAGGATTTGACAAATTTGACACAGTTAGCATGCCCTAGAAGTTTACGTTAACTCAAAAGCCAAGTTGCGTGCAAGGGAACAGTGAATAACGAACCTCGCATAGAGAGATTCAGACAGCCAAGTTTATCACCGGACAATGAGTCGGTACCGCATTGGAGCACAATTGCGGCTGGGTCGTATGATTCCATGACTTGTCGTATAACCTGCATTTTCATGAACCTTCTCTTCAGATCAACCGAAATTACAGAGGTACTCACTGGTTCAAACACTGTTTTGTAGTTCTCATCCGATATGCCGTCTCGTAACGGGAAGTTCAGAGCGTAGTATTTGCCTTTCACGGCACCCAAGTCCTAGGTCATCTCCTCAGATTGGATGTTCAATATGGGTGACGTGGATGAAGAACTTACGCGTACTTCCCCAGTTCCAGGGAAGTATTCACCATACTTGTGGAAGCTGACTGTCATGACGCGATCTGTCGTGTAAAACGCTTCCTCCACGCCGTCTCCATGATGGACGTCGATGTCGATATAAAGGACGCGCTGGTGATACCTATGACAGCCCGCCTCAGCGGATGATCGAAAGTAGGGAGTGGCGAGGTTGGGGCTCACCGTAGAAGTTCAAGGATTCCCAAAACAATATCTATAAGGTTATCGTAAGCACTGAGGGCAACATGACAAAGCAACGAGAGGTGTTACCATTTACGTAGCAGAACCCACTAGCCTCGCTTTTCTTGGCGTGATGTAGACCGCCAGCCCAATTCACCGCGATGTCGCATTTATCTCGACTTAAACGCGCTGCGCCCTCTGAAATCATACAAGAAGTGGTTAGACGCGTTATAATACCACCAAGCCGAGGGAAAACGAGTACATACCCATTGAGCCACCCGCCGATATCGAGCAATACTCGAATAGACCATCGAATACGGGACAATCATCCCCTACGTTATCTATATCGAACGCGTTGGAATCCAGAAGCTGAGAGTAGAGGATGGGGTACGTACATTTATGCTGTTCCTTGACGAACGAGTTCATATTACTGGGCGTTATTCGACTGAGGAAGTCAACGTATTCGTCGGAATGAAACTGCGTCATCTCTCGTTTCGTAGCAGGTTTCGCTCTCTACATATCATACCATTATTTCAGTATACGAGCATTTAGTGGAATAGAAGGGTTGAGAATGTACGCACAAATATCTCCATCTTCTTATACAAACCATAATTCATCACAAGAGAATGGCACATCCGTATACGCGTGGGTTTCATCCTAACAAAANCGCAAAAAACCACCAGCATAAGCCCTCTCTCTCATATACACTTCAAGGTGAGGGTGGAATTTACGGATGCCCAGGACCATAATGAAATCCCCCGATATCAGAATCGTAGAAGTAACACTGAAACAAAACATCAACCACGAAACCCCAGGTGAATCTCGTCAGAGTTGGGAATCTAAAATAAGATTGAGAGACGTACCACACGTTTCTTGGCTTCCCCCTCTAAGGGTGTCATTTTCGCGGTCATGGTGGAGGTGGTGGGGGTGGTGGGGGAGGTAACAATGAGAGGGATCGTATGTACCTCCGACTAATCTCGGCGCTTGTGCCTGTTAGCTATTTGGAGCCACGACCCTTTCGCACGCGGCCCATGCAGAAGTCCTGGACGCCGATGATGGCCTTGCTTTGTGCGAGGTTGCTACTGCAAGTGTGGTGTGTATCGTAGATTCTGCGTAGGTATTACTTATGCACAAGATGTGTACAGTAGGGTAGATGATTTATGAAACTAGATTTTGGCTTTGCCCAGTGGTGCCTCCTTTCCCTGGTGAACCAACGTCGATGGCGCAAACCCGAAGTCTTCGCTGAGAGTGATGTCCTAGGACACAAGTAAGACATTTGGGTAACGCGAAATGAAGGGATCGATGGCATACCAGTTCTCCGGCGATGACCCGAACCTGAGGACAATTCGGGTGTGATCACTGAGCGATGTAGGGAGTTCTGAGAAACGACGTACCATGGACCAATGGTGGACACAATGTAGAGCAGCGAACCAGAGCTACCAGTCGATGAGTGTGCATTTGGAATGATCTTAGTGGTAGCTGTAGCTCACCTCTCTGCCGAAGGTAGTTTGGAAGGTCTGAGAGTAAGGGGTGACAGCATTCAATGTCATCGGCTGCTCCATGTCAGCTTGGGGGACGGCCTGCTCAAGTACAGTGATGGTATCTGCCAGTGCCTCTTTGGCAGCAGCGATACTGGATTCCATCGGTGTGTTGCGACTCCTCACATCATAGTTCAAGATATGAGGAGATGTGGCAGCGGCGGTGTCGACCAAAAGGACAAAGTGGTCCCGTGCATGGCGCAAGTGTTTCCCTTGATGATAGAATCGAAGATCAGGAAATGGACGACCAGAGTGCATTGGGACAAGTACCGATGGTTGAACCTGGCAAATACTTCGAGTGAACCGTCAGTTGGTCGTCTGAAGTCAAGTGGTTGTCCAGCAGATCGATGGCCTGCTTCAGCACTGTCTTGGAGACATGCAATAGTTGAATCGCTTGAGGGTCTGCGTCCGAGTTGCCGTTCAATGTAGAGTTAGGCGCCATGTCGGCTTGAGAGCTAGAAATGATCAAAGTCATTGGAAGGGGGCTCGTAGGACGGTAAAGGAGCTGGCGACTTGGACTGACCTGCAACAATTTATGGAACAGGCAATGCGGTGAAGGCGAGGCAGCTGGTACGCGCTGCCAGCTCGGAACTTGTCATCGGAATATCAAATTGATTGCTCCAGAGAAGAGTATGTACATGAGGTCTCGTACTGTAAAAGATGTCCCTCGACGAAATTTCGAACAGCCCAAAAGTTAAAAAGTAAGATGCCCGAACTCAAAAGTGAGGATTTTGGATCTACAAGAGCTTTACCCTCCAAGCACGAAGGCTGGTGGGCGAAGAGACTGGGGGATTCACGGCAGAAAAAACGCTGTCGACCGTCGTCGTCGCTCTTGAATCTTGATGCAACTGTGCTCCGAAAATTGGCCAGGGGATGAGTATCAGCGCTGACGTAATGGCTTACATAACCAGAAACCTGTAAACGGTCAGATGTGTCGCTTGCGCCGGAAAAGTGCAAGTCGAATTTTTGTTTATAACCTCTGCACAAAGTCCTCCTTCCCCCTTCCTCCTTCTCCCCCTCGCTACCTCCCAGATGTTTTCCGCTTCACTAAGAAAAGCAGGTTCTTTGTCTCGGGTTCGCTACTTCTTTTCTGCGGCGACCACCCATTCTGACACACCGCGTAGGCTGCGTCTGCAGGTCAGAGGCGTTTCCTCTCTATCCACGAATACCAATCGGTCAAACTACTCAACTCGGTGCGCTTACTTTCGCTGCCGTTCCCCTCGATGTCCCGCTAAGATCCTTACCAGTACGGAATACCCACCCCGAAAAGTATACCCGCAAAGTCACCCGAAGAGGCCTATGAGGTAGCGAAGAACTTTGGTACGACGCGTTTATTATCGGGCACCACGCCGTCGGATGCGCTTACACTTACTTTACAGGCCACAACGAACTTGTTATCAAAGCACAAGTGCTAGCTGGCGGACGAGGCAAGGGCAAGTTTGATAATGGTTTCCAGGGTGGTGTACATATGGTCAACAGGTATGCCTTTGCCGTCTGTCAAGCATCCCTGTTCATCAGCTAAGGCGCGCTCATGCAGCCCCGAATCTGCGAAGGAGTTTGCGAGCAAGATGATCGGCTCAAAGCTCATCACCAAGCAAACCGGCGCTGGTGGTCGTATCTGCAATGCCGTTAGTATTTTTATCTTCGTCCCGTCTTCCGCTTTATCTAACATGAATTTAGGTCATGCTTGCCGAGCGACGGGATCCTACTCATGAATACTACGTCGCCGTCCTCAACGACCGCGTCACACAGGGTGTCGTCCTCGTTGCATCCAACCAGGGTGGAATGAACATCGAAGAGGTCGCAGCAAAGGACCCTGACGCCATCATCACCACCCCAATTAGCTACGAGAACGGTCTTAGCAAAGAAGTCGCTCTCGGAGTCGCTAAGAAACTTGGTTTCAAGGGCGAGGCTGCTCAAGACGAAGCCGCCGATATCTTCATCAACCTCTACCGTATCTTCAAGGAGAAGGATGCCACCCAAATCGAAATCAACCCAATGGCGGAAACCACGGATGGCCGCGTCCTCTGGTAAGGACATCCTTTATCCTCCCTCTCAGTTTTGCTCGCGCTATAACACCGCATATGTTCTTTTCAGTATGGATGCAAAGTTTGGTTTTGACGACAATGCGGAGTTCCGTCAAGAAGATGTCTTCGGTCTCCGGGATATTTCCCAAGAAGAACCATCGGAGGTCGAAGCTCAGAAGGCCAATTTGAATTTCATCAAACTTGATGGGAGCATTGGATGCCTCGTTAACGGTGCCGGGTTGGCTATGGCCACGATGGATGTCCTTGCACTCCATGGTGGGAACCCGGCGAACTTCCTCGATTGCGGAGGGTGAGTCTAATCACCGTGATGGCGCGAGATACTTCACCCACTGAATTGATTGGCAGAGGTGCTACACCTGAGACTGTCAAGAAGGCCTTTGAGATTCTATTGGCTGATCCCAAGGTTAAGAGCATCTTCATCAACATCTTTGGTGGTATGACCCAAAATTCTATCTCGTCGCTTGCCGCTTTCTCACCCCGCCGCCTCAGGTATCATGCGATGCGACTACATTGCCGAGGGTGTCATCCGTGCCACGAAGGAACTTTCTCTAACCGTTCCTCTTGTCGTCAGGTTGAAGGGAACAAAGGAAGCCGAAGCCAAGCAGTAAGTTGGCATCGCTCTTCCGTGTCCGCGTCGTATTTACTCTCTCTCCCGCAAGATTGATCAAGGAATCCGGCCTCAAAATCATCGCATTCGACAGCCTGGATGAAGCCGCTGAGCGCGCCGTTCAGCTTGCCGCTTAAATTACGCTTAGAACTCCTTGCTTGTTTACAGTTAGATGTTCCACCCATAATTTAACGTCATTCCGAATATAATGGACAGCTCATTGGGAATGCTAGTGTAATGAACATGGGGACATGAGTGAGTAAAAGTATCGTACGTGAGAATGCCGATAAAATAAAAAGGTGACAAAAAGTAAGAATGCAACAAGTGGTTTACCAGGGACGGGAGAAAGTCGTTGAAGGTGTTGGGGTGGGGCCGTAGTTCGGGTGGTTGCTTATGGGATGATGTTGCATTGGTTGGTGGCCATTGTCATGTCTCATCCGAGCTGGGTCGTGAGAGTAGGGATGGTTTTGTGCGTGGGGTGTGGATGGTTGCATCATCATCGCTGGGTTGGCGTAGTACGGATGAGCAGTGCCGGGAGCGACGACCGGGCTRGCTAGCGAGGCGTTACGACCACGGTTCTGGGCATGGTTGACGGGTTGTGGTTGGGGAGGTTGCATACCCATCACTGGCGATGCGCCATAGAGTGTGGGRGTACCAGGTGGAGGGTAAGCAGTCATATGCATAGGGTAAGGAGAGGGAGGCATCCTTCCCATCATATGATTTGGCGGCTGTCCTGGAGCGGGCGTTGCGGGTACCCAAGCATAKGTGGCYTGCCCGTTYACAGTCATCCGAGCAGGGACAGGGCTCGGAGTCATTGYAGGACCGTACATCACAGGCGCAGGTGAAGGCGCCATCATCGGGGAGTAGTTGTACATTGGCCATCCTGGGCTCGGTGATGCGGCCATGGGATAGGCATACGCAGCAGGTCGGGCGACTGGGGCGGAGGTCGTTGAAGTAGGAAGCGTCGGACGATGAGAATTCGTGTTCGACACCACAGGTGCAGATGCGGATGTAGGGACCTGCTGRAACCCACGAATAACGTCGAATGAAGACATCTTTGGATTGGGCACAAAGGGAGGCGGTGTTTCGCCACCTTCTGACTTAACCTCTTGGAGTGTTGATGGTAGCGTCGGTAGTTCATCCTCGATCCTCTCTAATGAATTGACAGAGGGGTGACTGGGCTTCTCCGATATTTGTGTCCAYAGCTCTTTCAGATGYGGRTGATCCACTCCGTCYCGTACAGGYGACTCYTTGACCGGGAAGCTGATGCTTGAGTTAGACCAYAARCTYGAAGCATGTGTAGAMGGCGTCCTGGGTCCGTGTTCRCTCTGTGTAATCTTATYARCTAYTCCGTTTGTGTAAAGGAACGGAGAAACATACYGAGCTRTCAGAAGCCTTACTTCCAGCCTTACTGGGAGTCATTGGCACGGAAGGAGGCCGCTCGTGATGATCMCCATTCAYAACGACCCGACTTTCGTCAGGCTTGCGGTCAGAGACAGGAACTGGCTTCTTCAACTCTGGCGAAACYTCATTGGTGAACGAGGACACATCTTCGAGTTCGCTGCCAACGGTGAAGTTCACCACGGGAGCAGAATCGATATCCAGGACATCAACTCGAGAATCCCTATACGCAGCGACAGCGGATCCGATGGGCATCTTCCTCAGTGAGCTTCGCCGTTGGACGAGGTCCGCAGCAAGAGCAGTCTCCGTGTCGACCTTCGCGTCCGCAGGACCCACAGCAGAAGCATTGACGGCATCTGGGGGTGGTGATCGACTGGTGGTTTCGAGCTCCTGAGCGATTGTGGCAAGGGGCGACGAGATCGCAGGTTTGCGCCATGACATTGCGCTRTCTGCACCGGAGGGCTTRCCAAATGATCCGCTCAAGTTGACTTTCGCGATTGGCCTGTTACCATTTAATCGAGGGACGAACACTCGAGGCTTACCCTTAGGCTTGCCAAACAAGAGCTCCGTGATCGAGAAGTCAGGCCGTCCGCGGCCTGAAGGTGGAGGCAGAGAGGAAACGTCCGGCCAGCGAGAACCCCGACGAATTTGAAAAAGTACGCCCTTGCTAATCGGCTCTCGAGAGACAGACGTCTTCGGTAGTCGCACACGATGGACGCTCCAAGCTTTTGTGGGAGACGGTGGAGGCTCAGAGCGTGTGACAAGGGGTTCTACTTCAATATGCAGCGGTAGAATGGTCTTAGCCGCATTATTCGAAGCTTGCACCGAGGCCAACTCTTTATGAAGTTGAGATCCATGCATACCATCAATAGCACCTTTGATCCGTAGCATAGCATCATCGATGGCGGACATATCCTTCGAAAAGTGTGGAGTTCTGGGGGTGCGTGGCTGGCCTTGTGGTGGAATAGAATGGTTGGGGGCAGTGGGCGTAGAGGCATGAGTCAGGGAAGCGTCAAAGGTCGAAGTTCTTGGAGAAGTCAGGACTGCCTCGCTTGCAGCTGTGACTTCATGTTCGGTTGGTTTGACGGGTTCAGAAGATGGTAGGTTAGTCTTGCGTCTCCAAGGTCCAACTTCACTAGGTGCACCGGGCGACGTTATGGCAGGAACGACTGACTGCTGTGCATCGAAGAAATCGAGTGCCACAGGCCGAGTACGTTTAGGCCGCTGCTCAGATTTTTCCTCCTCTTTGGCTTCAGCAGGCTCGCTAGGTTTCTGAGGATCGACAAACTGTCCAAGGTCAGAAAAGTCCACCACTTCCATCTCTGCATTCTCAGACAGAGAGGACTCGATGTGGTGGAGAGCAGAGACGGCAGAGAATTGGGGGACAGGTGGTTTTACAGCTGTGGGCTCGACACTTGGTGTGACTTTGCTTCTCCAAGACTCTGCACGGGTAGCAGGTGTCTCAGTGGTCGGAGACGGAGGGACCTGTGATTTCCGCCTAGTGATGCCTGGTCGAGTGGAGGGAGTGAGCGACGGAGGGCGCTTTAGCGGTGCATTGTGCAGAGGCGCTGAAGTCTCAACTTCCGTGTGGCTGGATACGCTGATACCTTTGACGGCATCTTCGATAGTAGCTATGACTTCGCTTCCCTGTATGGAAGGTTAGCACGATACATACGGTTCGTCGAAGGAAAGGTCTTACCTGTACCGAGGCCTCCTGAGTCTTTTCCTGTGCTTTGACCTTAGCCGCCTCGGCCGCCTTCAACCTTTCTTCAAGCTGAGCAGCTTTCTGACGGGCACGATCCCTCTCCTTTTCTCTCTCCGCTTCTTCAGCTTGACGCCGTTGCTTCGCTCGTTCAGCGGCATCATGCATCAGATCCTTGCGTATGTTGTCGATCTCTGGGCCTGCGATGACAGGGGGGAGCCCTGAGGGAGCCAAAGATGGTGTTGCATGCGAAAGTGCGGGTGAAGGTGGAACTTTCGCAGAAGTTGGAGGATTCGCAGTGTCCCGAGAGGGAAGAGAGTGGGTTGATACTGCGGGAGAGGTTTGTGGTAGATGGGGAGGCGCCTGGCGTCGGGAATCTCTTGCATGGGCAGGAACAGGAGGAGGACCCATGTTAGACTGTCGCCGTCCTCGGAACTGCTCTCCACCAGGCTCTCTATCACGCGACGGCCCTAGTGAATCACCAAAACCTTCAGAGATACGAGGACTCCGCAAAGGGGCCTTATTGGCTTGAGGCGCATCTCGTCTTTGGTCTCTATCCCTGTAGTTATCCCTTGATCGTGGACCGGAATGGAAATCACCGCCAGACTGTTTTTGAAGTAGCTGGACATTTGCAGAAGGCTGATGTGGAGGTAAATCACGCCCTCGACGAAACTCTGATGGTGAAGTAGAATAATCAGAGCGCTTGCTACTTGGGGGATGTTCGTGACCCGCACGGAAGTTATTACTTCCTGAATACGGTTCCAATTTATTCAATCGTTCATTGAACAAGACTCGGGACCCTTCTGAAGGCGACTGTGGTGGATGGGATAAGATTGGAGATGCAGAGGACGGAGGCACAGGGTGTTCTCGCGATGCATGTGTTGAAGGTAAGCCACGAGCTGAAACGGCTGGTGAGGGTTTTGAACGAGGCCAACTCCGATCAAAGTCGTCAGCAAACCGATCCTCCTTGGAAACGTGAACTTCCGTGGAGGACCGTCTGGAATGCTGCGCACCATCGATAAGGAGGGATGGTGAATGAGGGGGTGATGGGGCATGGACAGATTCGATCTTGTACTGCCGGCCGTCATTGAACTCAATGACATTGTTCAAGAAATCATCGCCATCTTCCTCCATCTAGTGAAATCGCTGTATGAGCAAAAATATATTAGGCAGACATAATGATGTACTTACTTCGTCCCAGTGGTGTGCATTTGGATCAAGATGGACGCCTCGAAAAGTGTCAGCCTCTTCGTTACGAGCTGGTTTGCTGCTGGATATCGAAGTATCATCTTCAAAACCCTTGGCTTCAGCATTCTTAGCCTTCCTGATAGTTGCCCCTGCAGTAAGATGGTAAATGGTGAGCAGACAAGAAAGTATACCGAGCCATAGCGCACCTTGAGCGACCTCAGCTGCGGTGGGAAAGTCAACTTGTACATTGGATTCAGAAGTCGAGTTTGTTGCGATCGCATTGACTTTTGAACCTCCCCAAACTGATTTCGACGTCTGCTTTGAGGAGAGACTCGTTGTTTGCAGCAACGCAGACCGGGGCTGTGGTTGGACGACCTTCCCAGCGTGTGAGAGCTGTGGCGCGGAGGAGGATGAAGATGATGAAGTGTTCCCTGGGCCGGTAGAGTTTGGTGGAAGGGAAGGCATAGTGCCCGGTGTTGGACTGGCGCTAGAAGCGATGGTTGGAGTAGCAGATGATGGGCGAGACCAGCCAGGTCCTGGACTGAGTGATTGGGGGGCACCGGTGAGTTTGGTCGTCACCAGCCGTGGATGTGAGGTAGTTGTAGTCATCACGGGGCGTGCTGTATAGGTGCCACAGTAGAAGTACCACAAATGCACAACGGGCCACAATTCAACAAAGAACCAAGTAGGCGAAAGTGAGTGGCCACATCCAGACGAAGAATAAGAGAAGTGCGCACCTATAGGACCGCCATTGGGTTTGTGGATGGTCGAGTTTGAGGTAGTCGTTGCAGCGCCTGAAGTCGAAGAAGTCTTCTCCAAGAACTTCTTGTTAATGTTGCTTGCGCTGAACTTCTTCGGATGCGCAGTTGCAGAGGTCGAACTACCGAGCTGAACGAGGGTTGGGCGCGCAGGAACGCTTGTAGAGGGTGTGGCGGAAATGGTGGACGATGAATCCGAAGTCGAAGGCTGCGTCTTGGGATTCTTCTCATCGTCCTCGGCGCCCATACCCTTCGAATCCAACGAGGAAGCAACAGCATCCTTGGCCGCTGTGACCTCCGCTGTTGCAACCGCCTCCCCTCCCTGCGCCTCGCCCTTCTCTACGCTAACCTCTTGTGACCTGTTTTCAGCTGGAGGCAAGTCGGTTTTATCTTCGATATGAGCCATAGACGCGTCGCGAGACGCAATGAATAATGCGCGTTGGTCCCGGTGTCTGTACTGAGGAGTGTATCGGGNACGAAGATTTATTCGGAGACACAGTTCAATATTGCAAATTGAGAAGAGGGTCAAACATGAACCTGGTCGTCAGCAACCCATTCATCTAGCATAATTGGGCCACGGGAAGCTCACCTTGGTGAATCCAACGGGGGTCCGTTTGGAGAGAAAATGAAGATTATTTCTCTGACGGGATAGTCAAGAGGTCAAGAATTCTGCTTCCATTTGGAGCCAAGTAAGACGGGCGCTCGTCTGACCACATGCTTTGCGCAACCACTTCCTCCATGTCTGCACAGCTGTTCCTTGTCATTCTATGACCTGCRGATATATTTTATGTCTACCCGRCTGAGAAACACCGGAGCACGATCTCGCGGCGTTCATAGTCGGCACACGCAACCTCATTGCCCCTGTCGATATYTGCATTGAACACAAGCGCTGGGCAGAGTCATTTCTTTCTTCCTTCTTCTTTGTTGCACCTACGATCTCAAGAGGACCCGAGTCTTATCTTACACGATGAACGGCGCTACCAGCGAGGCGTCCACCTCAGAGAGCCAACTTACCCTTGAGCAAAGCAAGCAATTTGAGCTCAACCGTCTGAAAGGTATGTGCACCGTCTACTCATCAGAATGATCCTACCAATGTCTAAGAAAAGCCAAGGCAAGCCTCCGTCAGCGCGAACAGGAGAGCTTCGCATCGTCTTCTACGCCAAATGCTCGGGGGAAACGACCCCAAGACTCCTCGGCCCGGCAGGGGAACGCACCCCTCAAGCGCGACTCGCGTCTRGGAACATACTTTGAATATGATCTATCGAGCATGGTTAATACCAAAGGTGGTTTCCTCGTGGACGATGGCAAGGAGGTGGACGAGAGCGTCATAAGGAAGGAGAAAGAACGGGAAAGGCAGAGGATGATTCAGAACCTTGAACCTCGTACGTCCATCCCCCTAACCACCGTATGCCTCTGACATCGATCTGTGTAGCCGTCTACTTGGATCCTAATTTGAATCCAAAATGTAAGGAATGTCAGTCTATGGACATTGACCACACCTTCCGAAAGGTGTTTGGTTGTCTCGTTTGCAATAAATGCAAAAACGAGAAGCCCGAGAAATATAGCTTGCTCACGAAGACGGAGTGCAAAGAAGTACGTCCAAAACTGGTTCCATTTTTCTGATTGTCCCTAACCGTACCCTTCGATAGGATTACCTCTTAACAGACCGTAGGGACCTACCTCTACCTCCATAATATCGCATCCTCACATCATTTTCTAGCTGAACTCCGAGATCATGAAGTCATGCCACATCTCCTGAAAGCCAACCCTCACAAATCAACATTCGCTAACATGATGTTGTTCCTTCGGTATCAAGTCGAAGAATTTGCATGGAAGAAATGGGGATCACCAGAAGGACTAGATGCTGAATACGAGCGACGTGTTGCAGACAAGAAGAAGAAAAAGAATAAGAAATTCGAGGATAGTCTAAAGGAGCTCAGGAAGAGAACGAAGGAAGGTATCTGGCAGAAGCGCAAAGACAACGAGCACAAGCAYGCTTTCGGGCCTTTGGAGAAGGGGCCCGATGGGACAGCGAAGCAGATTTGTCATGAATGTGGGTTCACGGTAGAGGTGGAAGAGTTGTAAACGCCTTTCCGTCATGCATATCTCGGTAGTAGTTGTTTGTTCGGAGAGAAGTAACGGAACCGGCTACCAACCGGCTACCAAACCTGCCTAATCACAAGCACCTCGTTGGCTCTTTATGATGGCAATGCACTCTGGGGTTAAGCCCCTTCTCCTCGTACCTCACTTCTCTCTGCCGCCATGGAAGATTTCAACCAAGTCGAACACGAACGAATCTCAACGTCGCTAGAGGTCGAACCCCTCGACGTCAATCTGTTCCGCTCTAAGAACCTCTGGCTACCAGCGCTCGGTCGGGGTGTGTTTGGCGGGTAATACATTTTAACGGACCAGGGATAGTGTATGGAAATTGACTGAAGCCCCGTAGACAAGTCATATCTCAAGCGTTGGTGTCAGCGACCAACTGTGTCGCTTCGGAGTATGCACTACATGTAAGCCGTTGATCTCCACCTCTACGATCCTCAGTCCGAACTCATGTCCTCGTCTCGAATTCCAGTCGATGCACGTAGGTTAAGGAAACCCTTAGGCTTACGCGGATGCTTATTCACAACCGCAATAGTGCTACTTTCTTACCAGTGCATCACCGTCAACACCGATCCTCTACCACGTAGATGAGCTACGCACCGGCCGTTCTTACGCTACCCGCTTGGTCAGAGCCGTTCAAACCGGCAAGACCATCTTCATCCTCCTATGCTCGTTCCAGAAGCCAGAGATATGGCAGCCAACATATCAGTGGTCAATGCCCGTCGTTCCCCCTCCTGAACAATGTGAACCTGAAGAGTTCCGTTACCACCGCATTGNCGTCGCAGGAAGGGATTGATYCCAAGATGAAGGAGTACTACCTGWTAGATCGSKWATTAGTNAGGATCTTTGCTCCACTGGAAGGCCAACATACCTATTCTCCTACCTTGCTCGTTGCAAACACTTCCCCGATGCTGGAATATCCTTGTCCCCTCGCTCGTAACAATTGTTGATCATGTGTCATCATACGCGATGTATGCGTAGTCAAGCTGCGCTACCTACAAACCGCGTGGTTGACTGTGTCCATTGGCCGAACCGCGTGGTGGGACTGGCTTTGCCAACGACCGACAATCATCTTAGCCAGGGTAAATACGACCATGGAAAGTTCCCATCGACCAAGTGGACCTTAGTGGAGAACCTTCAAGTTACTTCCTCAAACGCTCCCGAGGGTCTCCCTTTATCGTCCTGTAAATTTCTTGGACATCAAAAATCCCTCCTAATCTCCGTCCTTATCCAACCCTTTCGTGTACGACTTCCCAAACTCTCAGCGAACTTGCCTCTCGCATATCCCGACGGGTTCACTCACGCACCCGCGCCTGAACGTCGCCACCGCAGGGCTACATAGCTTTTGGCTTTAATGTCCAGATGTTCATGTTTCAGACTTCCATGGTTCAGGTCATAAGTTCCGATTTCGGATGGTTGCTTGTGCAAGGGCTCGGGGTGAGGTGGGGATGGATGAACAGCGCTATATCATCCACCTCAATGGCTATGGTCGTCACGGAGGACACTGCCAGTGTGAAGCAGGAAGTAAACGTAGCCGACGATCTTCAGTTGACAGTGAATGAAATTCCTGCAGATCATGGAGCATACCACGATTCGTAACCCTGCTACTAAAAAAAGCATCGTCCTCTTGACAACGACCCATAACATCTCTCAGCGCTTCGAAATTGCAACTACTTACTCAATTCCTTGCATAGATGAGTTTTTAGTAGGCTTCCGCTCCTGCTTACTTGAGGTTAACTACGACCCAATTTTTCGAAGGAAATTTCGACAAAGAACTTGAAAGAAGGCTGAAGTCACTCCAACGCTTGGAATTCCGCGCCAATGAATTCCTGGCTCGGAGCGTTTCCTCACGTATCGCTTCATCGTCTCAAGACATGTTGATTTTAGGTCACGCAGTGTTATCATCCCATATAGCATGAACACCGTGCCATACCTTTGTGGTACACCAACGATGCCCATCTAGGATACGGGCTAGGCGACCACAAGCGTTGGGTACTTCGCCGTTGCGAATAGGCAAGGGCGGTGCTGAGGCGGTGCTGCGTTTCTTCTGTTCGTTGAAATCAACAAACCCAAAGACGACGAACTCGAAGTCAACGAAAACAGGGGCCTCCGCCAAATTCCTATATATACCAGGTGCGTTTACCGTGTTTCTCTCGTAGCACAAACATGTTCGACCGGATCTAGCCCACCGGTACCTCTCCTTCACCATCGTATGTCCTGACCGGATGGCGTTTGCAGCCCGTTTGTACCTCGTGAAAGCACGTTTCGGCGTATTTGTCCTTCTGCGAAGGAGGGTGCTTGGGATAGTTCCTTCATTGGGCTATCTTTGCCCACTGGACAGCGAGGAAGGGAACCAACGTTGCAAAGTCCGGAGGGATAGACTTGGACGGAGGAGGGGCAGCACGGTTAATCAAATATGGGGGAACCGGAGACTTGTAATGTGCTGATATTTGTGGCGACGGTGAAGCCTAGGTTGACGCCCTCCCTAACACCCGGGGGAGTAGAGGGCATTCTGGCTGTGTTCAAGAACTGGGCAGGCTGAGATCTAGGTTTTCGCCGTTTTCAATATTTAACTTTCTCTTATTTTTGGCTGAGCTATGAGCTATCTGTGTGTAGTTACAGAATGCTGGATGATTTCTTTCTCGCGCATTGCTGCATGAATGTCCAACGTCGTCGATGAACTCGAAAAAATTCTGACAAGCCCCTGACATCCCTATTCAGTATAGGATCTTCCCCTGCTACCTTTTGTCCCTTTTCTGAACTTGGAGGTAGCAGGGCAGTTGACTGTCGGTATTTGGGTTTCGAGACATTCTTTGAACTTGGGCTTGAACCACAACAACCATAGGATTGTGATTTTACGAGACTGCAGAGGCTCTCGAACTCGACGACGTGTTCGGCCGCGCAATGTACGTCACTCTCCGTGACTGCTGTCTTGCCTTCGTGACTTCTGGTCGAACCCACTTCTGGTCTACGCTCGTCTAATTTGGGATGCGATGATGACAACGACAAATAAGAAATGGACATCTCGACAGTATAAATACGACGAGTTCGCCCCGTCTAGTCCTTTCTTTCTTTCCCCCAAACCACGACCTCTGTGATACACCGACCTCCACCCACACCCATACACCCTAGTTCTCTCATCATGGCACCAGTCCAATTGAAAATGAAAGTTAAACACTCGACTTCAAAATCTAAGCACCCGACCACCCAGAATCGTGACCTGGATATTGCTCGGCGGGTTAGAGGAATTCGTCGTCCCGGGCAAATGTCTCGCAGGGATCCCAACAAAATACCTCTCCCACTGAAGCAACACATCGAGTCACGATTCACTACCATCATGCCGTTTCAACACCCTCCTTCACTCAAACGATTGTCTGTTGCTCTTGCTGCTGCTCTGGACCCAAACCGAAATGATGTCTTAGAACAAGCAGGTGATGGGGTTCACAATCTCGCCGTTGCCGACGTTCTGTACGACTACTTTTTCACCGCGCAAGCCTCTGCTCCTTTTGAACCTGACGACTCAGAGGAGCCCGAAATCGCGACTAGAGTCGAATACACCGACGACGACAAACGATATGCTGCCTTCGAAGTACGTATATGCGCTCATTTGTCTTTGGATTCTCAATCTAACAATCTTCCCATTCTAGCATTCACTCACGTTGCTATCATCAAATGTCGTTATGGGCCGAATACAATGCCGGATGGACGAAATCCCCATCCCAAAAACGTACCCCGAGCTGAAACGTCAAGCGGATATTCTCGAAGCTCATTCATGCTATATCAAAAAGACCTACTCTAGGAAGCGACTCCTCGACTTCTACAGGAGCTTCATCCTCCCGGCCATGCCTTCGATCCATGCCTCCTTCGAACTTGACTGGCCTACCAAAGGGACTTTGCAGTACTTGGGCGACATGAATAGCTACCGCCTCGAGGCTTACTCACAAGTTGACCGGAAACATGAAGACCGCTTGGTGGATCTCCTCTATACCGACGTCGGGCAGCCTGTCCGTGGCTATCTGACCGAACTCAGCGCCCTTACTCTGACGCCCGCCGTCGAATTCGACAACAAAGGCCGTGTGGTCGGACCATGTCGACCTCTGGAGTTGTTAGGATATATTGCGTGGAAGGAGGCGGTGGCGTTCCAGTGTGCACACTGGAACGTTTGTACAGTTGGCACCACTCTCTTCCTCGTGGTGCCGGCTATCGAACTGTAGGTCGTTGCTTCAAGTCGGTTCCCGGTGCTGAGACGGCTTGTTGTAGATGATTTGCAAGCTCGCTGCCTCGAAAGGAGTTGGGATCTTCCTTGCAGCGCAGGCAGGTCTCGAAGTCTCCCACTCGGCTGAGTTCTCCGACGATCTCCCTGCCCTTTTCTATGTCGCAGTGGGAAAGCTCAGGCCGCTGGACGAAGCAAAACTCAAGAACATGCTGGAGTCTACTGCCCTCTATATAATTGACCTTGTGGACAAGGTTCTTCACGAATTTGGGAAACGGTTTGTGCTTCCTTTTTCTCGAGTCTGTGACGCGAACAATTGAATACCCTAAAAAGCCCCCAGATGCCCCTCTGGTCCCTCTTGACTGAAACCCTACACGTGTAACTACCGCCGCATTTTTTCATTCATTCAGATCCTACCATTTCCAACCTATCTTACTTTCATTATTCCCTTGGATTTCACGATACCCTCAGGCTGTTGATTAGATAGAGTAGCCATGTACATGTAGATTCTTACCCTCCTAGATACTGTAATTACGAGATAATAATAGATAGCGAGTGTTTTCTTGAGTCCATCTGGGACAATGTAGTATATACACGCCCCGAGGGAATCACATCCTGATTGATCTGGAAGATAGGTGTCTCAAGACGCCGAGTTTGGCAGCAATCTTGATACGAAAGGGGGAGGATGTAGTTGGTTTGAACGCCAGTTTACGAGTTCTGTTTTTCTTCGCCTTGGATTTACGGTATTTACGGGTAACACTGATTAGTTGGGTGGTTCGCAAGGCGATGGGGGGACGGAACGTCGGAGGTGGGATTATAACGTTCGAAGATGAGATACCACCGACGACGACATCTTCCTTCCCTGGGGCTTGCTTTACGGCGAGCGTGGTAGGAAGGCAAGGAAGAGGGTTACTGATGCAAGGGAGGAGCGAGGAGGGGGTAGGGGCAGGAGAAGGGGGAGTAAGGGGTAAGATTCCGACGCCTAGGAACGATCCCCAGGTGATAGGTGGTGTGTCGACTACAGGTTCTAGAAGGTGATCCGCCTTAGCAATGTGCTTCTGAGTAAGGACACCGGAAAGAGGGTCGACCTTGCGGGGAAGGCAAGGACTATCCATGGAGAAAACGAGAGGGAAAATGTTAGGGGACATTGTGCTACATGGCAAACATAAGCGAACTACTCACACTCGTGGATCATTTGCGAAAAAGGAAAGTGCGGCGTCGACGAGAGGTAGGAATAATTCGACCAAGGCTTTCATGGTCGTCCTCGGATAATAGGTGTTGAGGATACAGACCAAGCTCGACCATGCGGTTGCGAAGATGGTTGACTGTTCGGGGGTGCAGGGTACACTGGATTGGGTCGGGAGCTTTTCATAAATAGCGGGAGCGATGAAGGGCTGGATCATCGTGGAGAAGGATCGACAGAGTTTTGCTTTAAGGCCAGTCGACGAGAAAACATCTTGCAGCATCTGCGTAGAATCGAAGCCAAATTAGCTCTTCTTCGGTTTCCCGCCGTTGAACGAGGCGGTTCTGAGAGTATCCCACACCTTGATAGACGATGCATCTAGCACCTTGCCCCGCTCAAGACGCTTCAACGCGATCGCTAATGCTTGGTTCTGAATTTCGTCCACGCGCGTGGTGTCGGTCTCTGTGGCGCTAGAAAGAACACTCTGGACGCCAAGAGCCCGATCATAGAACAAGTCGACGAGGGAAGGCGAGTGATGGGACTTGCCATTGGAAAGTACCACCAAGAGAATTTTCAGAAGTCGGTCAAAGTTTGACATGGTGGGCGGTGGAGACATAAAGGCGAGGGCTGGAGAAGCTATTAGCATCGGTTAGAGTTTAGAGCAGACTAGGCGGGTGGAACGCACGGTGATTTGGGAGAAGCGCACAATGAGGAGGAAATGGTTGAAGTTGAAGAGTTAAAGACGCGTCCGTCCGATCGTTGAGTGGGTTTTATACTTGGACGGACATCACATGATGGAGAGCAGGCGGATGCACGTCGTCATGCTTGTGGCGTCTCCTAGAAATCGTTCAGGCGAAAGAAGGTGGCGTCGAGGAAGATGTTTCCAAGTTTGGAGACTGAGATAAACCATCAGCGTGAAGGAGTATTGTCGGGACGGTGCGTAAAAATTGGGGTAGACGTTCAAGATGACGAGCTCGTAGACGCGTCCTGACTTTGCATTGAAGCGGAATCGGGTGTATAACTGGAGAGAATGGCTGAGGAGGGAGACAGAGGCAAGACAGAGGCACCAGCGAATGGCACTTGTACAGTGCGAGACCGACCGAATCGAGCAGCATATTTCACGAGCATAACTGACGGATGGTTTAGACGCGTCGCGTCCGTGGCGCGTCGAAGGCGGTGCTCAGTTTGAGCAAGATGGTGGATCAACTGACACTGAGGAAATACACGTCAACAACTGGTGGCGTTATATAAACCAGCCATTTCGCCTCCATCCTTTCCGTATCACAGCGACACATACATACTCGACCAGGAGAAAGCCAAGGCGCGTACTTTGCTCATCATCAGCCTCGAACGACGGTCCTGTTTTCCGTTTGTACCCGTGAAGATGTGGACAGCACCAGTCCCAGCCGTGTCTTCATCCACGTCTAAGGGAGTTCCCACCGGGAGCTTCCTTGCCCGTTGTCGCCAAGTTGTGCACCGGGCCACGGGGAGGAGCAGGACCTCAAGACAGTCGCGACGGGTTGATATGAGCTGAGGTAGGCGTTGCGGTGGGTGCTGGAGAGTTTGAATGTGTTGTCTGTTTATGTAGATAACGGCAGGGCCTGTGTTGGAGAACTAATGGAACACCAACCGCTGAGGGGGCCGTATGGATGTACAAGACCCAGAAGGGCGAGATCCAGGGACCCTGCCGTTTTTAGCGTTGTATTTATTTATTTATTATGTATTATTATTATGATTATATATCAATCTTATCTCTGATCGTGGGAACGATGGCAATATTGTTACTTCCAGCTTGGTCCGAGCTCAGTTTTTGTGTCGACTCGCTCACATCTAACTGCGTGCAACTGCTACTGTTCCAACTCGATGATGGACTCGAAGCGATCTGGCTTGGAAATGGCTCTTTCTCTCGCTGTCAGGCTCAGCTCGGACGCTTCGATTCGATCCGTGTGACCTGAGTCTGTAGCCTGTGACCGACCGACGAACAAGTCTTAGTTGGTGCCAGTCCAAATCTCCCTCAGTGCTTTCCCAATTCTGTAGTCTATTTCCTGCCGAGCTCGGAACGTTGCAAACAAGACACAAACAATGGGAACGTATAAATTCGATTCCCTCTCCTCCTCGAGCTCTTTCCTTCTTTCTTCCAGACCACGACCTTCGACACCCCCTTCCTCCTTCACAACACCGGGCACATCCAAAGCCCCTACACTCTACTCTCGTCCTCATGGCGCCAATTCGACACGCAGCCCCCTCCTCGCCGTCAAAGCACTCACGCCCCACAACACAGCAGCTTGCCACCACCAAACGGCAAGCATATAAACGCTCCAGGCTCAACCCGAACGGAATACCACCCATCTTCAAGGAATACCTCGAATCACCTTCGACGTCCATCGTTCCCTACGCCCACAATCCGAAGCTCAAGACGGCCTCTGTCACCCTAAAGGCCGCCACGGATCGCAAGAGGAACGACATCTTCGAACATGCGGGTGACTCGATCCACAACCTCACCGTCGCCGAGGTCCTCCATGGCTACTTTTTTCCCGAGCCAGGGAGTGGATCCGGAGCATTGGGGGTCGACTACGACCACAAGAAGCGCTGTGCAGCCTTTGAGGTTCGTATATGCGGATCATTTTCGTGAGATGAACATAGGCTGATGCTTCCGAGTCAGCATGCAATTATCGTCTTCTCCCAAAACGTCACCCAGGGCCGCATTCAGTGCAGGATGACGAACACAGCCATCCCCCACTCCGGCAGAGCGCTAAAACGACATGCGAACCAATTCGAGGCGCACACTGCCTATCTGAAAAAGACATATCCAAAAGCCCAACTCATCGCATTCTACCAAAGCTTCATCCTCCCCGCCTTGCCCTCCATCCACCCCGACTTTGATGAAGAATATGCAACCGAAGGGACAATCAAGTACCTCAGCACGACCAACGGATTTCGGGGCACGACGTACAGGGAGGTCGACCGCAGACACGAAGAAGCTTTGCTTCAGTTCCTGGAGACGAACCAGAACGATCTGATTCGCTCTCGCCTCCGCCAACTCGACACCCCCGAGACCGTCTCTCCACCCATCAAGTTTGACAAAAAGGACCGCGTCATCGAAGACTGCCGACCATTGGACGTGATGGGCTATCTGCTATGGAAGTACGCGGTGGCTTCGGCTGCTGAGCTCTTGTACACTTGGCACCATGCCCATCAAGTCGGAGGCGCTCAGTATCGATCCGTATGTTCATCATGTTCCTCTCTCCCACATCAAAACTTGCACTGATGCATGTACATGAATACAGCAGCTATGTTCGCTCGCAGCAAGCAAGAGTGTTTGTAGCTTCCTTGCCGTCGAAGGTGGTCTTCTCCCCTCTCGACGGTCCGAACAGCTGGAACATGGGAATCGCATGCCATCGCGATTCTTCGTCGCAGTAGGCAAGATGTGGAAGCACGATGAAAAGAAGCTAGAGGATATACTTCGATCCCTTGCAATGCAGATCATCCGCGCCTCTGACACTGTCCTGGCTGCTCAGGGTGTGAGGTACGCGATTGCTCCTGATTTCAATCCATGTCCGCACCGCTTCTGATACAGCGTCATGCTCCTTAGCCTCCCCTTCTCCCAGGCTTGATCTACCGATACGCAACTCGTATCCAAACGACCCGCTCACACACATCCCACCTTTACCTCACCCTCATTTAGATTGTCCGAATTCGTATTTTTTATGCCCAACAGATTAGAATTACATTCTTTATAAACCACATCCTAGATCCCATTATTCGCAATAGATTTATACACACACACTACACGTAGATACACAATATGACTCCCATCGTCCTTTCGGATTACTTTTTCAGGGACTTTGATCCGAGTCGCCTGCGTGTGCTAGCCTTGAGGGCGTCAACGACACGGTCGCGAGTAAACGCGCGCTGTATGGAGCTCTTTTTCTTGGACCGGGTTGGTTGAACGTCTTTCAAGACAGGTCGCGGAGCCATAGCCCTAGGATAAGTTCGTACAATGTCAGCAAACCTGGCAAAGAAACAGGAACTCGAGGGCACGCACTGTTCGAATCGTTTGTCACCGGCGAGGAAACGGAGACCGACGTCGAAGAGAGGGAAAAACAGACTAGCTAACCGCGCAGCCACTTCCGTGGAGTAGGTCATATCCAACAGTCGGAGAAGATGACTCCAGGCAGCGTTGATAAGAGCCAGGTCTTCTGGGGAACATTCATGTAGATCGCTATGAATGACATTCTCGAGCGTCGTTGAGGGGATAAGATTGTTATCGAAAAGACCACAGATCCTTGCTCGGATTGCTGGATGAAGGATCGCATGCTGGACAGTCTGCATTCGTGATCAGTCTGGTGGCCCGCCTTTGTAGATACACCGACGAACGTACCTGGATGGAATCACTGTCAAGCGAGGTGTCCGCTCGGTGCTCCTCAAGAACCTTTTCCATCGCTTCGTTCTGAATTACATCTGCTCGTGGAAAATCTTCGTGGGCGACACTAAAAAANCGGGTTATTGACTCCAGGAGTCTGATCAAGGAAGGCGTCGAGCGATTGCTGAATAAGGAAGGGCTCGCCTTTCGATATTGCTCTGAGTATTGTGTCCAGAAGTTTCTCAAATTGGGCCATGATATTTGACGAGGCGAGGCTGAAGGGGTTAGGCGAGAGCAAAATGAACATGGGCGGGTGGGACGTACGGTGACTGGCCGCGAGACGGCGGACGCGATGAGGACGTGAGCGTTGAGAGCAAAAAGTTGAGACGCGTCGTTCCTCTCGATCAGAGTTTTTATACCTGGACGGCAAGTACATCACATGATGGAGGCGGCGGGGCGGGTGAATAACATCATAGTCGTGGAGTCCCTGAAATCTGGTCAGGCGGGAAAAGGGGGCTTTGAGCAAGGTTCAGAAGCGGAGGTATATTATCGCCCGGTTGACTGGAACGACTCGTTGTCTGAGCAGAGCATAGAAAGTCAAGGAAGACGGTGGAGCGGGAACAAAGGAGGTGTACAGATGGCGACGAACTTGGAAAAGAGCTGGAATTTGCATTGGAACCGTGTTAGGTGTGTGATTGGTAACGACGAGACTGAGACTGAGCAGACAGAGACAAGAGAGAGGCTTCAATATGAGTTGCACCGGATGGGCCATACCGATTGTAGTCGAAACTACATTCGGCGAGACTGCCCTGCATGCGAACGGTGGGTAGAATTTAAACGCGCCCGCTGATGCTTCGATCGCGTCGCGCGTTGAGGCAGTGCACGGTTTGGGCGGGTGTTGATCAACAAAACGCGAACCAACCTCGCGCAAAATACGCATCAACAATTGAAGCGTGCGTATATATAATGTAGGCACTCTGCCTTGCCTTTTTCCCCATCGCAGCAACTCATACATACTCGACCAGGAGAAAGCCAAGGCGTGTACTTTACTCATCATCAGCCCCGAACGACGGTCCTGGTCTCCGCTGGCACCCGTGAAGATGTGGACAGCGCTAGTCCCAGACGTGTCTTTATCCACGTCTAAGGGAGTTCCCAGGGAGCTTCCTTGCCCGGTGTCGTCAAGTTGTGCACCGGGCCACGGGGAGGAGCAGGACCTCAAGACAGTCGCGACAGGTTGATATGAGCTGAGGTAGGCGTTGCGGTGGGTGCTGGAGAGTTTAAATGTGTTGTCTGTTTATGTAGATAACGGCAGGGCCTGGGTTGGAGAACTGATGGAACACCAACCGCTGAGGGGGCCGTATGGATGTGCAAGACCCAGAAGGGCGAGATCCAGGGACCCTGCCGTTTTAGCATTTTTACTATTATTTTTTCTCTTGGATGTACGTGTAAATACTAGAGGATCTGCAAAAATTAGTATAGACCAAAATCAAAAACATTATAGGTTGAACGTACCGCAGCGGGATGAAGTTGGCAAGAGAGGCGAGAATCGACGTCTGTCCTTGAGGGATGAACCCGTCTCCCGATCAAAAATGAAGGTAAACCAGACCTTGGTTTCAACGTTCAAGCGTTGTACGTGCGTCATTTCACTCTGCTGTAATCATTCCTGGTTCATCCGCTTATCAACTCGGCAATGTTAGGCTCCGGTACTGTGTGCATTCCCAACCATCTGACAAGCGAGAGAAGGTTGACTTGGGCGACTTATCAAGCGGCGCGGCAGCCGTAGAAGCCAAGGATGGCATCTCTTCAATTGCATTCTCCGGTAAGACTGCCAGCCATATCTCTTACACGTCTCGGAGCTGAACGTCGGACTGGCAGTGATATGACTGGTAGACAAGAGGTAGGCGGTCATAAGTGTGAGTTCTGCTCGCAATCGCATCGACGTGGTGTTCGGATTGTATTCAGTCCTGGGGGAATCACTGAACACGTTCCCGCAACCTGTAACGCGTCCTGATAGTGCCATAGAAAGCCAGCCAGCCCTCACAGGAGACGCGCCCTTGATTTGGGAGTAAATAGATCGTGTCGCGTGAGTTGGAGGCTGTGCTCAATTTGGGCGGGTGCGTTGATCAACCAACTGGCCACTTGCAAAATACGCGTCAACAAGGTGCGTATATAGTCCAAGCCACTTACCGCGCCGTTCCCTTCATCGCAGCAACACATACATGCTCGACCAGGTGAAAGCTGTGGTACGTGCTTTCCCCATTCATCAGCCTTGAAGGACGGTCTCTGTTCTCCGTTTGTACCCGTGAAGATTGGAGGGCTCCGTCCCATCCTTGCCTTCTTCCATATCTGAGAGAGCTCCTGCGGGAACTCTCTTTGCCCGGTTTCGTCTGTCGACTGGGCCACGGGGAGGAGCAGGACTTCAAGAAAGTCCGGATAGGTTGATTTGGGCTGAAGTCTCAGTATTGCACAGTGGATCTTGGAGGGTTTGAATATGTTGGCTGTTTAGGTAGATAACGGCAGGGACTAGGTTGGAGAACTTGTGGCACACTGACGACTGAGGGGGCCGAATCGGATGTTCAAGAACCATAAGGGCGAGATCTAGGGGCCCTGCCGTTTTAGCATTTTCTTCTCTTTTATTTTGTGTACACATGTGTAGCGGTTGGTCGAGAGGATATACTTATTGTAATCGAGACCAAAACCAAGCGAAGGACAGCAATTTAGATGAGTTATTCAAACTCCAAAGAGAAGCTAGGCGTTGAACGTTGCAAGCAAGTCTTCCGATGTAAGTTTCCAGATCCAGTTTTTTCTAGACATGAGTGTGCTTCGAACGAGTCGGCAGATTAGCATCGTGATGTTTTTGAGAGCACAGAGGGTCTGAGAGCTGAGCGCTGAGCACTAAGGTGTGTGGACGTCGGACTGGAGGCTGGCGTCGAGGAAGTTGAAAATTGACTTCGACTGTGAGCGTGGGAAGAATAAATCCCACAGTCAGAAAGATTGAAAGCGTTCTGGCACCGGCGCTTGACTCGTCCAACATTTCGTTGGAGACCGTCTCGACGTTGTTCACCGCTGTGAACGATAACCAAATGACAACTCCAAAGCGACTCTAGTACTCTGTTGAATCTTGGAAGAATCTCATTACGCTCGAATGTCCGTTTACAGGCTCGCCAGAAACTCCAGGCTCTCTTCCTCCGATCATGATCCTACAAAATCGGACTCCATGCGTCCAACATCCGTTGGCTTGGCAATCTCAAAGGATAAACTCCACCATCCCCACTGACCGGTGACCACGCGTAGGGTCATCGCAGAACCTGAAACAGAAAAACTACGCATCACACATGAGCTCGGATCCACTTTCTGCTCTCTACGGTGAACATTCGCCGTTCGTGCTAGCCTGAACGCTGAGCCTGGAGATTCCTCTCAGAAACTCGGGCGGATATTATCTCATTTGCGCTTACTGATGGTACTAAACCAACGGCCTCATGTACCCTTCGTGGAGCGGCGCTCTGGACTAGCGTCGGGGTCGGAAGAAGGGGATTTTGTCCTATAAATTGGACCGGGATTTGCGCTCGACTCTTCGCTATTCATAGCAACGCCAACTACAAACTACGCAAATCATGTTCGCTTCGACTCTTGCTAAACTCTGTACCGTCGCGGCTTTGACTGCCTCAACCTTGGGTGAGTGTTCATCACATGGTGATCACCGAATATGTCTGACCATTTCTTTGTTTCTAGCCCAGGGTGTTTCTTTCACGGCCTTCGCAGAACCGAACTGCGTCCTCACTACCCCGGACGCTGGAGACACGGTCGTCACTCTCCAAGTCGGCCAATGCGTGGACTTTGCCATGGTCCACTCGCTTCAAGGCGAAGTCATCGGAGCCTTACCCAGTGGGTATCCCATCGTTTTATCTTCTAGCTATACTCATATAAACGGAATCATTGTATAGACAACACTGGTCATAGCTGCCGAATTCACCTATACCCAGGCCTCCGCTGCCAGAACGTCGAATTCGCAAACATCGGTCCGTTGACAGATATTGGACAAGTGACGGACTGTGTCACTCCTGAAAGTGGTGATTTCTTCTCGGTAGCTATGGTGTGCTAGACCGGGGGAAATGGGCACGGTGCTTGGGCTTCTGTAGGCGTGACGGACACTAAATTGAACTCGAACTTCTTCATATCACGCCTGTACTTCATCCCTGTAATCTTCAACTTTACTCACATTATTCATACCCATCAGCGACTTATATTCTCCGTCTAGCTGCTTGGCCACTCAGAGCTGCCTCCACTTGAAACTTGATTCCTATCATCGCGCTCAGTCCCACTCCAGGGGTTCCCTAACGTACAAATTCATGAAAATTTCGCGGAAAGCCCAAGAGAAGCCATTCTCACTATTTTCCATCACAGACTAGCTCTGCTTTACTGACTGTCAGCCTCAAATGATTGCAGTACAAGATTGTTGGTACGAAATAATTGTAGATCGCAAAACATCCATAGGGCACCCCCTTCTACGCCTCCTTTCCCTTCTTTGGGCCTTCGCCAACGTCCACCGAGGTTTCCCCATCCTGCTTCAAGCCTCGAATAACAGCCTCAAGTTCTTTCTGCATTCTCCTCTGACACTTCGAAAGGTTCTTCTGCACATCCTTCTCAATCACCCGGAACTGCTTAGCCAACTGCTCCTTCGCCCGCTCCTCCGTTGTCTGTCTGTCTGTAAGAACCTTGAGTCGTTGTCGATGGAAGATAATTGCGTCTTCCAGAGCTCGATCCCTGACTTCTGAGGCTGAAAGTTCCTCGCACTCAGAGTCGCTGTAATCAAGGTCGGCGAAACGTTCCTTGCGTTTCCCTAGGACCGTACTTTGATGTGTCTTAGAAGGAGGAGTAGGAAGTGCGGTGGGCTGGGATTGACTGGTTTTAGGATCTCGGGTTTGATTGATTAGTGTCAAGATATCCTGCATAACATCATTCCAACTCTCGTCCCCGCGACTATCGGTCTGCCGACCCTCTTCCCCAGAATCACTTTCATCGTCCGAGTCCGAGAGGGAAAGCTTGCCATCTAGCTTGGAGGAAGCCGCCGTAGCAGAGCTACCGCTGGCTCTTGAGTAGCTATCGACTGGTCTATGGTGTTTCTACGTTTGATTGTCAGTGCTCAGCGCTTTGATAATCATGAACGCGTCGGACCTGCCGTAACCTCTTCGATGGGGGTTGAGCCGAGTCATCAGACTCACTGTCTGTCAGTTCAATGGTCCCTAAATGCTTCTTCGGAATACCCTTCCTCAGATCAACCACGACAGGCTTTCTCTCCACTCCTTCCCCAATCCTCCTAGACGCCACAGGGGGTGCGAGGCCTTTCGTCTGCGTCTTCTGCGTCTGCGTCTGCGAAGCCGTTCGCGGTATAGCCTGTGCAGTATTTCCAAGAAACGTTTTCTTCGGCAGCTCCAGTGTCATGATTGCTCGCTTCTCCTGCACCTGTTCGCGTCGTTTTATAGTCCAGTCAGCCATCCAAGAATCGTATGTCGCATCATTGATCTTGAATGTTTCCAAAAACACGGCTCGTCGGTAGGCCTCTGTTAAGCTACATCGTTTCCTCGCCACGCAGCAGCGGTCGCAGAGACTGGAGCTCTTTGTGAAGGAGCAAACTTCCAAGCCAGCTCGCCAACACGAGTCGCAAAGCTGTCATAATAAGAAGGGTAAGCATGATCCGTACAGATAGGTACTCGTCCATGTGTATCGAACTCACAGTTTTCTTCTGGTACACGCGCCAGTTGAGGAATTTATCCAGTTTGCACCATTGATTACCGCGATATAGCCTCTCAGCGCGGTCCTTATCGACGCTAGAGCTCTTATTGCGACCTGGGGGCACAGGGTTATCCATTTGGTACTCGGAGAGCTGAGTTGTGTTGTGACCGTCGTTGGTGCGTCGCGAGAAGGACAATACGAAGCTGTGAAGAGCAATGTTTGTAGGGCCAACCGTCAAGTTTGAGTAGAAGTTCAAAGGCTATAACGTACCTGGCTGCTGGGGGGCTCTTCCAGTCGTTGGTGGACGCGAGTTGGGGAGGAAACGTGTTTAAGCGCCCAGATGGAGCCAGGGGGGAGCGTTCAGGGTGTGTGAGACTTCGTCGCTGGCAAACATCCAACGCGGAATTCTGAGGATTGCAGTGGTCACTTTGAGTGTACAGTATCTGGCTACACGATCGACTGCATATACTCTGCTATCTACCAAGATCTTCTTCTTCGGCTTCCCGCTTTCCCTGTGTGAGAACGATCCTTCGCGGTCCCCACCCCTACCCCCTCTAGGATACCCTGGAGGTGCTTTTCATACGATTCTTGCGCCATTTTCATCATCATTAAATCGTTTTTGAGAGCTTGAGTAGCGTCAAGCACCCTTTCAGCCACCATTTGACCGCCCGTCTGCTTACCACTGATAGTGGATTGGACTCGAGCTCCCTTGTTGCCGAACACATTGGGTAGTCTGCAGGTACCGTCGTGATTCGGTGGTTTATGCGCTATATGGGACCCGGTAAGTCCAAAGTCAGACGCGTCGTCAGAGAATATGAGATGCTTAGGGGGGCGGCTTGGGTATGGACATGGTCTACCGGGTCCTTGTCTATCACGACGAATGGGGAATGTAGACGAAGATGCTTTGAATCCTTTTTGAATGGTGGTACTGGGGATTAAATGTCTCGGAAGGGATTTGAGAGGGTTGGCGCAGTTGTCTGGTCCGAGAGTTGACAATGGGTCTGAGTCAAGATTCATTTTTGACACGCCCTCCGCCAAATACCACTCATTAAGCCATGCTTGACATGTGTCTTCGTCGATCCCGAACTTCGTCATGAAGAAGTATTTGCCGTACTCTCTTTTTGCGATCTCCTCGCTGGGAGCCTTCTACAATGTGCCAACCATCCGATGGAATATCTGATTTCAGAATTCTTCAAGACCAGCTCCAAAACTATCGGTACTCACAAAGACTTGTGTCCTTCGCCATTCCTCGAAATTGACTTGCTCGTACCAGTTTGAGTGGTATACTAGACGGGCTAGCTCTTTGATATCAAGATTCATGGAGGCTCAATGGGTAAGTGTACTCCCCAAGAGTACTAAAAAAGATATTATATACAAGTAGCTGTGATCTGATCATCTCCTTTTGCTGACTTCGTCGCAGCAATGCAGGACACAGTGCGCAGGATTTATCGGGCTGTTTTCGCCTTGTTACTGTGACCCAAGGGTGGACGACTGAGCCTTCTTGAATCCGATATCAGTCCCCAGCTTCTTTTGGACTCCGTCTACATCGTCTACCGATTCGTATGGCCTTGCATTTTCTTCATCATATTCGGTGCCACGTGCTGTTGGTGGGCAAAGGTGCGGTTGAACGTTCGCCTCGAAACGTAAGGTACAATCGAGAGGTAACTCATGCTACAATTCTACTACCACAGGCAAGCTATGCGTCCGAAAGGGTACAACAACACAGGGAATAAGCTACAAATGCGAAACAACAGAATATCTTCAAGATGGGTATGAGAGTTCTCCGAAATCTTCTTCCTTCCCTTTCGACCTCGTCTGACTGCCTTGGCCTCTCGGTGGCAAACCGCCCCTCTGTACTTCGACCTGTAAATCCTGGACAATGTTTTTCAGACGCGACCTCAAAAACTCTTGCCCTTCCTGACTTTCCCTCAGTTTCTCTTCAAGCGAGCGTACTTGCTCCTTGAGCCCTTGCTCTGTGGACGAGGCCCGTCGCCGTTCAGCTTGGAAGTCAGCCAAAACTTTCAGATGTCGATCGCTGGCCTCGCGCATGGACGTGAAGAACTTGATTTGGTTGTCGATCAATTGGTCGATGGAAGAGGTGGAAACAGCGAGCTGCGTATGGGAAATGTGGCCGGATATACTTGAGTGAGGTATAATGCTTTCCATTGGTGCTGACGAGGGTCCTGGGGTCACTGATGTAAGATAACCGAGCACACAGCGGAGATGTAACACGTACCTTGGAGCTGATTGTGGGCGGGCGCATGGTAGGGCGCATTGGACGGCTGAGCATGAGCCCCCCATCCGCTAGATGTAGATGCCTGAGCAGCAGAGTTGGACGTAGCAGTGAATTGCGGTTTCTTGGCTTTCCCTTCCGATCGACGATGCGAAGGTCCCGGTGCGCCGCCTTGCGGAATAGCGACCTGGGGTGGAGGTTGCTTGTGATTGCTCTGGCTACCTTTCCCCTTGACTTCCGTCGATGCTTTCTTCTTCTCGTTCCGCCATTCATATGTCCAAGTCTCGTAGATCTTCTCAGGAATACCGAACTTTTGCATGAAAAAGGCCTTGCGAAACTCCAGCCTCGCAGTGCACCCAGCTGAAGGACAGTTATCACAGTGTGTAGCAGTAGGATTGGAGAAGGTGCAGGAGACTTGGCTGTTGATGCAAGCGCCGCAAGACTAGGAAGAACATGGAGTCGGCGTCCTTCAAATGGGTGCAGCTGGAATGCGGTCGCAGCTTACCCAAGAAGTTTGCATCCTCCAGTCATGAAATTCATTGATTTTGCACCAGTTCGAGCGAAGGAGAGCTTCCGCCTGCTTTTTCTTCTCGTTGAGGCTCATGCTGCGGTCGAAGCCATGTGGGTGCAATTAGGCGCACAAACCACCTATTGACTCCTAAAAGCGCTATAGGAGGACCTGCCAGGAGTCACAGGATTTCCGAGGGCGAAGTACCACTCCCGGAATGAAACGAAGAACATGGTTTGAAAGCTCTTCAAACTCACTAAGTGTACAAATTAGCCGCTACGAGCGTACTTAGCCATCATAACGGGAGCACCTTCTTTATTCTTCCTCTTCTTTGGATTCCTCATCTCCTGCGTATCTTTTCGACGAAATTCTTCCGTCATCATCTCGAAGTTCTTTTCCAGCACTCGATGTGCACTTTTTACCGCTTGAAAATTCTCTTCGACAACTTCAACCCATTTCATCGCCCTCTCCGTACAGAAGCCTTTATTTGGGTTTCCGACTTTGGTTGGTGAGGGATTTTCCGTTCTCGGCTTATTCTGCGGCTCGGTCCTTGGTATCTCTGCATCAGAAACAAAGTCATTGTCGCTGCTTGTGTCAGAGAAATCTTCGGTCGATGCCCCGAATGGCTTGGGGCATCGCCTCATTTGCCAAAGTTGAAGCCCACTTGCAGGCGACTGTGAGTCTCCCACTATGGCCGGGTCAGAGACACTCTGTCCGCTTCCATTGATAAGTGTATCACCGAGAGACGGCTGAGGGGGTGTCAAGCCTGCTGAAGACGACCTTTCTTTTTGATTTACTTCAGGTCGCTTTCTTGGATTCTCTTTTGCTTTCGACCATTCACTAAACCACTCCTTGCAAGTTTCTTCATCTATCCCGAACTTCTCAGTGAAGTAATGGATCCGATAATGGTGTTTCGAAGTGTAACGTTGATGAACGCCCTGAATACAGAGGGGAGTACAACGTCGGCGCATCAGCATTTGATCATCCACTTCTGGTGCATATAGGTAAGGGGGTTTTCAGAGCTTAGAACTCACAATCGATATTTGCGCTCCTTTCCATCGGTTAAACTCGTCACGAATGCACCAGCCTGAGTTGAACAAGATTTTGGCTACGTCTTTGTCCTCCAGCTTCATAGCGAATGGTCAAGAGCGAGAGGGAGTAGAGAACAGCGGAGGTACTTAAGGTATGTTTTTATATGAGCAAGCGACGTCGACTACGGAATCGATAGGATACGACTTCTCGTAGCGCAGGCGAAGCTTGACAACACATGTTGCGATATGGAGTGCTTCTTGCACAAAGACTCTGGAAACTCAGCCGATATTGAATCACGAAGAGCGAGGTAAAATAGCTAGAAGAGACACTTACGCTGCGGTTGGGACTGGAAGTCGTAAAGCTTGGGTCGCAAGGTATTATACGATCGAAATTATAAGGGCATAATTACTCATAGAGTATACGGTGGAGGAAGTACGATTGTCTTCTCTGATAAGATAAGGTTTCTCGTAGTGCGACTGAGCTGGGATAACATATGCAAAGCGAGGCAAAGCAGAAATGAAAACGCAATCACTTTGGGACTAGGAAAGTATGACGAGCACGCTGAGAGGGTCGGGTGTCGTCCTCCTCGTGGAGAGACGATTTCCTCTTCTTCCGAATCACCTCGGTGGCTTCAGGAGCAGTGACGTCCGACTGCTTAACCGGTTCCATCGGCAAGTCCTGGATGATAGCTTCCAAACGCGTCTTCAGCGTTCTCTGCGCAGATCCGCCGGTCGCGACTTGTTCTTTGAGGATACGGATTTCCTCCATCAACTCCGCCTCCCTGGCCTTTGCCTTCGCCTCGACAGCCTTCCTCTGCAAGACAAGGTTGAAGGACTGTCCAGTTTCACGAAGGATGGCGAGGAGTTCGGCAGACGTGTCGTCATCGAGTTCCATTCCACAATTGGGGGCGATCGCTTTGACTAGGCTTGGGATGTGATCTTTGTAAGAGACCACTGTCGAAAGAGTCGTGTTGGGACAATCTATCTCAGCGCTGCCAATTTCGGTAGACGTGGTAGAGCGTTCACGGCATGAGCTAGGAGCATCCGCCCGAGCTATCCCTGGGCCTGAGTGACTTGAGTTGATTATATGACACCTGGATGAATCCAAGCTACCTGACATACCAGGGGAAGATGTTTGGTCGACGCGAACGTTCTGTGCCGTGAGCTTGGGAGTTTTCTCGTCTTCATCACTGTCCAATTCTGATGAGGACTCATCAGAAGATTCATCAAGGGATTCGTCAAGGCGTTCATCAGAAGATTCCTCTGAGGATTCGTCAGAGGATGCATCCAAGTATGCGTTTGTGACTCGTTGGTGTGTATCGGGCACCGAAGTGACTTTGAGCGTGGCCGCCCTGGAGAGTCGGACAACAGGGATCCGTGGCTCGCGTCTCGGATTCGAAGTAACCCACGAAGATGGGAGCTAAAGATATGATTTATACTCGGAGGACGAGAAATTGAGATAGGACTCACCACCGTTGTTTTGTTCTCATTCAATTTCTTCACCGCTCGGCAATTCTGAGGACGTTTCTTGTGAATTTTTTTCATCCCATTCAGTTATCCAAGCTTTATATGTTGCTCCATCGATACCAAACATTTGCATGAATAAGAATTTGCGGTAGGCTCGCCTTGCGCCACTGCCTTGGTAAAATGAGACGTCGGTTTGGCAAGGACATTTCGGAGAAGGTTTCCTAGCGCACGGCTTGCAAGCCTGAGAGGAATTGGAATATGTTCAGCGTGGATGTTACCCAAATATCAAGTGCAACGCACCAAGCCGTACACATTCCGCTCTGCAACCCAAACTTGAAACGCATCTTTGTCACACCAACTCGACCTAAACAGGCTCTCGGCCTTAAGCTTGACTTCTGGGGAGGTCATTGAACGGTGTGACGTGTTGAAGAAAAGGGAACGAAAGGGAACGAACCGTCGCCCAACAAAACCCCAACACAAATTATACCAAGCAATTTAAAAATAGAACGCCAATAATTATAGCGTTGGGATAGTCGCGACCATTACGTATCTTGTGGCCTTGGCAGGTTCTTCGCGACGCGTCGGACTTGAGCAACTTCGACTTGTCGCCGAATACATACATCTGAGAGGGAAGGGATATAATAGCGTTGATGCAGATGGGTACTCCCGCGATTTAGTCAAAAGGGCGAAGATAAATTCAAAGAGGCGGAGTAAGGCGGAGTAGAGCCCACCATAGGTCTCAATTGGAGATGGTCGTATCTCTATATGCCCACCGCTATATGCCCACCGTCGTCTGAATGATGATGATAGTGCCCAAGGACTGGCCACCTGGAGGCCGGAGCCTCTTTCGTAGTCGACACACTTGAAAAGCCCATCTTCTCGCGCCGCACAAAGCCTGGAGGATAGGAACTAGAGCCACCAGCGTCGGTACTGCTTTAAATGCAGAGAAAACGCGTGTCGAGTTCAATGAGGAGGGTGATGAGATCTCAGCGGGCTGCTAGAACTACTTTCCCCAAGATGTCATATAGTGGATGAATCAAACAGAAAACCTGGGACCCGACGAAGTCGCAACGAGTCTCCACCTCTAGTAAGTCGATAAGCATTCAATGGGAGGATAAACGTCTACTTACGGGCTTCACTGAGATTTCAAAGATGCCTAAGTGCCCGAGGTGCCCAGCTTCAGACCTCTGAGTACAGCGTTCAATCGGATTTTCTTGTTTTGATGTGAGTCCGCGAGACGATCTGGTTGCCGACGTCGTCGTGCAAGCTGCTGGGTGATACAGTAGCGGTATCCCCGCATATGCATATAAGGCCTCGAGCTCGTGGTAGACGAAAAGAACAACAAACGTCTATGAGTTGTAGTTGTGAGCGTGGGATAGTGTTTTCACACGATCAAACGAAGCATTCAACCGCGCTTCCAACAATCGTACAGTCGGCATATAACTTACCTCAGAGCACTCTATGCTCATGCCTGGAACCTCTCGGTGCCCTCAAACCTGGTCTAAGCTGTATCGAACACCCTCTCGCTGAGTCTCCTCGTTCCAGACTCATTTATTTCCTCCGTGCAGCCTATGCAGAGTCACCGTCGGGCTCCATCCCCATTCGTCGAGCATCGATATCATACATTGGCTGGCCAATCTCCTCTCATGACCACCTGAAACAGTAAAAGTACGCATCACGCATGGCCTTCAACTCTCGGATCCTCTTTTCACGGCGAACGGTGGCCGTTTGGCACTGGCGCGAACGTTGAGCCTGGATATTCCACCCAGAAAATCGGATGAACATCTCATTTGTGCTTAGTCTACCGGCCTCATGCACCTTCGTGGAGCGGCGCTCTGGGTCATCTTCGGGATCGATGAAGGGGAATTCCATCCTATAAAATGGGTTGGGATTTACGCTCGATTTTTCACTATCCACTACAACTCGCATTACAAGCTACCAGCTACTCAAACACAACTCATCTTCGAACACAAGTCATGTTCGCCTCCACTCTTACTAAACTCTTCACCATTACGGCCTTTATTGCCACGACCTTGGGCCACCCAACGCGTAAGTACTCTCCGTTCCATCTGTCATGCTTCGGTTCATTGAACATTTTTGTAGCGAAGCCCAAGGGCATCTCATTCACGGCCTTTGCTGAGCCAAACTGCGTTCTTACCTCACCAGACGCTGGAGACACAGTGGTGAACCTCAAAGAACCCGGCCAATGTGTGGACTTTGCCATGGTCCACTCATTCCAGGGCACCGTCATCGGAGCACTACCAGGTTCGTCGTCTCATCCCATCTATCAGCTCCCCCAATTTTTCACACGCACTTCAGATAATACTGGCCATGACTGCCGAATTCACATATTCCCTGACCTCCGTTGCCAGGACATCGAGTTCGCAAACATCGGTCCTTTGACGGAAGTTGGTCAAACTACGGATTGTATCACGCCTGCGACTGGCGACTTCTTCTCTGTGGCGATGATTTGCTAAAGGGGAGGAGGCGGTTAACTACAGGTGCAACGGACGATAAATTGAAATTTCTGAGACCACTCCTGTACTTATAGATGTACCTTACGACTCTTCTTCGCTAACATACCCGCACAAACTAATTCCTTTACGAATATGTGTTTTCGCTCTTAGTCCAATGAAGTTGCATCGCCTCCGACGTAACCAAGACGCGACGCGTTCAAGTCACTCGGCAACCAGGGGCTCCCTATCTCAAACCGAACTCACCCCGTTTGCGAGATCCCAGCCGTCGACGACTGGAACCAGACTCTAGACTCTTCTATGACTCTCATCATTGACATTGCGAGCTCTGTGTGCGTCTTGGAGCTCAGTAGTCTAATACAATGGCCGGTAAGACAGTTGAATTTCTAGCAGTGGAAAGGACAGAAGCAAGGGACACTACTTTGATCGTAGCAAGGGATTCGAGAAGATACTGCAAATGTCAAGAAAGAGCTTCATATTGAACCGAGGATGTATAATGGTACAAGGAATCAAGCTCAAGATGCACCTTCAAAATGAAGAAACAGCCTCCGCTTGCGAGCGCCGAGTATTCAGACCAATTCGTACTCCCCTAAGCGTTTGTACGTTTAGAGCGTTTGGCTGCTTCAAATTGTCTGGCTGCTTTCGCCTTTCGCTTTCTTGCGCTCCTACTAGGAGTACTAGCCGAGCTCTTCTTCTTCATTTCTATCTCTTTCTCCAGTTCTCGTAGCTCCGTCCGCATCTTATTCTGCTCCTGTCTTATACTTTTCACTTTCTCTGCCATTTCCTTCGCCCATTTACCGCTATCTTCGGCCTTCTGCTGGGAGAGAACTTGGAGGCGACGGTCTGAGACTTCCCTGAGATGCTGGTGGTATGCGATCTCGGAGTCAATGTCGTAAGGTCTGGCGAGGACGCATTTGGGGGCCTGAGCGGAGGGAGGAATAGCGGAAGAGCTTTGCTTTGTGTGTTGGGCACTGTGGACTACCTCGGGCCCGGGCTTGGACCAGCTGTTCGCGCGATGGCGACCTTTTCCTTGCCTAGGGTATGCTTCCCTGTGCTGTGGAGGCAGAGAGAGCGCATGCTCAGTTGGGTTCCCGCGTGTGGGCATCTTAGTTGGAGGTGACGCGTTAGAGTCCTTCCGGGATTTTGTAGCGGCTTTGGAATTGTATAAATTGCTTGAGGCAGAGTCGGTGCATTTGGAAGGGGAAGGAGGGGTGTCGTCATTATCTGAGATTATGATCACGTCCTGAAGTTCCTTCTTCGAGCTGTAGATTTCCAGTTCACGCTTGAGTTGATCGTTACTTAACTTTCTTTTCTTCGTCGCCCACACTCGAAGTCAGCCGTGATGCCGATTCAGCCTCCAGGATGACTTTGTGTTCCTCGGCATAGCGACTGCGCGTAGCCTTATTTGCTGCATCTCGTTTCTGTGAGATCCACTCGAGACACCACGAGTCGTACGTCTCTTCGGATATCTTGAGCTTCTCAAGGAAGTATACTCGTCGATAGGCCTCGGTCACGGAACAACGCGTCCCTCGCTTTGTGCAGTTGGCGCAGCGCGAAAGGTTTGTAAACTCGCAGGATTTGACATCCTTTTTCCAGCAAAGATCGCAGAGCTACAGTATGAAGTATAAGCATTGAACTGACAGGGATTATGTGATGGGGGTCGAACCAAAGTCTCGCTGGCTTCCCTCCATTGGCGAAAGTTCTCTGGGTTACACCACTTGGAGCTCCAGAAGAGGGATTCGCCTTTCTTCTTGAGATTCTTCAAGTCAGATGTATTTGAGGTATGATCATTCATAAGAACGGCAGATTCTGGGGCAAGTCTGAGGTGGGTTGAAGAAGAAGAACATTGGGATCCCGTCGCACGAGTAACCTTTTATGGAGAAAATATGACCTCCTGTTGCATAGGGGGTTCCTGGTGGGGTAGCTCTGACGAATGCAACCTGCGTGTGGTCGGAGGTAAAGCTTAAAGGTCCACATTATATACAGATATGCTACGCCTGAGAGTGTATATCAACAAAGAAAAATTCGCGGGAAGTCAACTGAGAAAGTGCGTATAGGAAAACTGGGACGCGAGCATCTTGCGAGCATCTGGTAAGTACGTTCTTCAAGATGGGTATGCAAGCTCGCCAGAATCTTCTTCCTTTGCCCTCTTCCTCCTAGAATGACTGGCTTGGACCTTTCCAGGACGACCAGTATCTCTTTGAACTTCGACCTGCAAGTCTTGGACAATGGTTTTTAGGCGCGACCTCAAGAACTCTTGCCCTTCCTGACTTTCCCTTAATTGCTCCTCTAGCGAGCGTACTTGCTCCTTGAGCTCTTGTTCTGTGTCAGAAGCACGCTGACGCTCAGCCTGAAAGTCAGCCAGAGCCTTGAGGTGACGATCACTGGCCTCGCGCATGGACTCCAAAAACTTGATTTGGTTGTCAATAAAATGACCGAGGGAGGAGTTCGAGGCGTCACGGCGTTGCTGGTTCAAGTCGGGGCTGGGTGGTACGGCTACGGCGTCACGAACTAGTGACGAGAAGTTCCCTGTGGTAGCTGGTGTGAGATAGCTAGACACAGCGGATGTATGTGAGATACCTTGGAGCTCGTTGAGGGTAAGAGGTCGAGAATGCTTGTTATATGTTGATGGTTGGGTATGAGACTCCCAGCCAGTAGACTTAGACGCTTGAGTACTGTTATTCGTAGCGGTGAATTGTTGTTTCTTGGCTTTCCCTTCTGAGCGGTGATGCGAAGGGCCTGCGCCACCTTGCGGAACGGCGATCGGGGTCGGAGGTTGCTTGAAGTTGTGATTTTGAGCATTCTTTCCTTTGGCTTCCGTCGCAGTCGCCGTAGTCGGTTTCTTATTCTTCTCGTTCCGCCACTCGCGTATCCAAGCCTCGTAAGCTTGCTCATGGATTCCGAATTTTTGCATGAAAAGGGCCTTGCGAAACTCCATCCTTGCAGGGCACCCAGCCGAAGGACAGTTATCACAGTGTGTGACAGCAGCGCTGGAGAAAGTACAGACTCTTCGACTTTTAGAGCAAGCACCGCAGGACTAGCATAGCACGAGGAAGTCGATGTCCTCAAGCTGGGATACTTTTGATACTCACCCAAGATGTTTGAGTCCTCCAGTCGTGGAAGTCATCAATTTTGCACCAGTTTGAGCGTAGGAAGGCTTCCGCCTGCTTTTTCTTGTCGTTTCGACTCATTGTGCGGGCAGCAAGTGGTCAGAAGCAAGTACGAAGCATACGATAGGCGCACAAACCACCTGTCCACTTCTAAAGGGGCGAAAGGAGAATCATTCAGGAGCCATTTTGTGAAGGGCGACGCATGAGGGCGTCCCACAAACATGTACACTCTCCGAATTTATCAAGAGCTACTACGAGAATTCTTTCCCAGATATCCCCTTCATGCTTTCTCTTCCTGGAATTCCTGGTCTCCTATGCTATGGCGTGGAAAGCATGCCTGGAAGGCACCAGTTTGATATAAGGGAGGGTTAATAAGACAAGACACACCCAATTTTCATCATACACCTACTAGGCATTACATGCCCCTGTCCCAAGTGCACCATTGGGACGCAAAAAGAATCTCTGTGTCTGGTTTTCTGCCCATGAGAGCTGTGGTTGTGGACGAAGTTCAAGCAGCCAAAATGAGTGGGAATGGCCAAACTTGCGCTATTTTGTACGTACCGCGTTAAAGTTTAGCTTCAATGGCTCATGGCGTGTATCATGGGTCATGTTGGTAGAATGCATCGGATTTGTGATCAAAGTTATGCGTACAAGAACAGCAATGAAGGATATACGATATCAATCATTTATACAAGGGAAACCTATCATCATGAGTCAGGTAAGGGTTCCTGAGCTCGGGTATACTCACAGAGGAGGCCTAGGTATATTGAAGGTGGAAGGTGTTTGTCCTCGAGGCTGGCTCGGGGTGGCAAACCGGTCAAGGTTGCTTCGGAGGCGCGGGATGATCGTAAGCAGGTGGTGCATCCACCTCTACTTGCCCCGCATCATCTATGAGATGATACTGTACAGAGGGTTGACCTTGTGGCGCCTCCTTTGTCGGCGACATATGTGAGAAGCCTGCCTTCTCGCGAGGATACGCGTAAGAACTACCGGCCTCGCTTTGAGAGGGGTAATAGCTGCTACCGCCAGCATCGGTGCTGTTGGCAACATATAGAGCGCGGGTTGAGTTCGAGGCGGAGGACGATGAGATCTCGGTGGGCTGGTAGAACTATTTTTAAGGTAAGGAAAGCAGACTCGACGGATAGCAGAGCAAAACCGACCGAAGTTGTCTCCGAATCTCCACCTCTTGTTGAAGGGGCCAGATACGGATTCGACATCGCCATTGAAGGCGCGCTCGTCGTGGTGAACGGCGTTGTAACGCTTACTGGTGCAATTTCTTGATGATCAGGGTAGTTATTCTTATCTTCTTCCATCAAGTTGACGTCTACTCGGCGACGAACGTGTCGCTTTCGCCACCAGAAGAACCAGAGGAGGGGAATGGCGGCGAGAAGAGCTACTGCCGCTACAGCGATGCCCGCCACAGCACCTGTACCGAGGCTGAAACGAGAACTTGAGTCATCGAGACTATTGAAAGTCTAACTCAAAAGCTTACCCGGTTGCGCCGGACTCAGCAACAGCCTGGGTAGTGCTGAATGGGACAAGACATCAGCATGGGTCTAATGCAAATGATCGCATCGCAAAATTACCTCTCTCCTGTTATCAAGGCATAATCGAGTAGTAGACCTAAGCCTGATCGTTCAGGTTGGTTGACGAACTTCACTGTATGCAAACCGGGTCCCAGGTTGTCCGATTGATATAATATCGTCTGCGGAACATATTCTAGCACCGTGGCATTGAAGGTTTCGGGTGGTCGATCATCCAATTGCACCGAGTAGCTGCCCAGATTGTTGTTGACCGCCCCGAAGACAGAGATAGTGCTACCCTGTATGCGTAATAGAGGTGAGATAATCGTTGAAGTGAGTTAGGAGGAACCGTACGGTGAAATTCAGTGTGGCCGAAGCGCCAGTAGTGGAAGTGAGTCTGAATGAAGGTTCTGAGACGAAGGATTCATTTCACTTGGTCAATGGGTCGCACCTTCCAGTTGTACTGTTGAAACCCGCCGACACGAGGGTGCTCCAGGCTGCAGGTGGTTCGAAACGAAAAGAATTGTCTGTATGAGCGATGACGCGCTGAGGCTGGCTCAGGTCCTCTTCTTCCACTTCCGTCTCCCATATAATCTACTTGTTAAAACATGAGGTTGAGCTAGGTCAGGACGAAGGCGAAACGCACCGAGTCTATATCAATAAATGGTCTATCTCTCTGATTTGGCTGGTTGGTTATTTGCACGGTATGTAGGCCATTGAACAGGTTCATGGCGGCGAATAAGGGGACCTGGAATAACGCCTCTTGAGAAAAGCCATCTCCAGGATGACGCGCGTTATCGAGGTTGACGTCGTATGGACCTAGTGGCCGCAGTCAGTACGAATGAAACATCCTAGCGAAGTCTAAGTGTAACGCACCATGGTTGCTGCGCTTCGCACCAAGAATCCATATCCCCGTGCCATTGAAAGTAAACGAAGCTGAGGCTCCAACCTCCGTTGTTAAAGTAAAAGTGCCATTGTTGTCGTATCTATCCTCGCAAAGTTATCCATAAAATCCTCAGCAAAGGCAAAAAGTCGGACACACCTCATCCCGAGAGGATCCTGGGTCCGACTACCCAATCTCCAGGCACCAGCTGGTAGATACCGGATTAGAGGACTTCGGTCGTCAATGGTATGGTTAACGCGGGGCATCGTTGGGGTAAGGATTGGGGTAAGGACAGGATGCGGAGTGAGCTAGCCACCCCTCGAGGTGTGTTGGAAGGAAAGAAAGCGATGAGGCCGATGAGGCCTTGAGGACTGATGGCTTCACAACGATCCAGGGACCTCAGCATGGCCAAAAGCCGCCTAACTAAAGGGGCCGATGCTTGCCTTATTCATCGAGGTTTTCCGTCATAATAAACCAACCAGGCAGGTCTCGTTTGTCCAGTATCTAGGATGTACAACCGGTAGGGCAAGAGAGATGATGGTGGTTGGATGTGAAGAAGCCTTAGAATCAGAAGGACGATCCGACTCGGAAGAAGCTCGTGACACTGAGGCACCTCGCTCATGTTTATTCCAGAAGGTAAGTATCCAAAAGAATCAGCACGAAATCGTTAAGTAAATTATATAAATACAAATGAAAAGCATCACTTCATAAGTAGGAATCTAACGCTGATGCGATGCATGACTATAACTAGGCGGCGCATCCATATCAGCCTCGGGATCCACATCCTCACCACCATCAACCCCACGGGGAACAGGTGCATACGCATTTGAGAATGTCGAAGGTTGGGGAGGCGGTGTTCGTAAAGGAGAGGAGAGGGCAGTACTACTTTTGTCGCGGAAATATCCAACAGATGAAGTGGATGCACTGCTCTGGGTTGGTCGATGTTGGCCTTGCGGTGGCATAGCCAAGTCCGTCCGCGAGTCACTGCCACCATTCGTAGTGAACACAGCGCGTGTCGTGTTTCGTCCCGAAGTCGAGGACATATCAGTTGGGTAATACTAAGGTGAATTTCATGTTAGAAAAATTGTGAGATCGACGAAGACGACAACGCACCGAGTCAGTGTCCCCAGCAGAAGGTGAATTTTGCGATGTACCAGGGATTGGCGGGCTCATCGCGGTGAACGGTGTAACGATCATACTAGTTGGTAGACCATTTCGGTGATCGTGGTCGCGTCGTTCTTTATCGTCGGAGAGGTCCACATCCGAACGTTGTGAGCGTCGATTGCGGCGCCAGAAGAACCAGATAAGGGGAATAAGTGCAACCAAAGCGACAGCACCAACAGCGATCCCCGCAATAGCACCAGAACTCAAACTAAAAGAGCATCACGTTAGTGGTACCCTACAGCGATGCCGGACGAGCGCGTGCTCACCTGCTTGAACCAGAGCTGGATGATGTAGTCGATCTATGCGAACGGAGTTAGAGTGAGGGTTTCAAATACATAGGCACAACCTCGACGTACTCTCCCGACAGTAGCGCATAATCAAGAAGGATACCCTGACCTGGTCGGTCGGGGAGATTGACAACTTGCATCACATGGACACCAGGTCCGAGATTATCCGCGAAATACATCACAGTTTGTGGGGTGTATTCGGGGACCGAAGCATTGAACGTCTGAGGTGGGCGGTCGTCCATCTGGACGGAGTACGGCCCCGTACCGGGGCTAACAGCTCCGTAGAGAGTGATGGAAGTACCCTGGGAGGATAGTTGATCGATCAAAGCAGTTAATTGAACGAGGGTGGAGTGCTTACGGTAAAATTGAGTCGAGCAGATGCATTGGAGGTGGAGGTGGAGCTAAAAGGAAGAAGATGGATACGATTGATGCTAGTGGGTTCGACTTGAAACACTTACTGTGCGGTCGTGCTGTTGAATCCAGAGGATACTGGAGTCTCCCAAGCAGACGCAGGTTCGTATCTGAAGGAGCTGTCGGTATGTGGAAGGATACGCTGCGGCTGGGCAATATCTTCAACTTCGGCTTCCCAAACAATCTGAATAGGATTGAGTTCGATCAATTCGAGCCGGTGGTATAACATTGAAGGGACACTCACAGAGTCGATGTCTAGGAAAGGGAAGGATTCATTCACGGGTCGGTTGATGATGGTGACGGTATGCAGGCCATTGACCAAACCCTCGGCGGCGAAGAGAGGAAACTGAAATTGTTCGTCCCTTGAAAAGCCATCTTCTCGATGAATAGCATTATCAAGGTTCACATCGTATGGACCTTTATTCCAAGCGAGCAGATTATCATCAACATGACAATAATGACATTGAGCAGCAAAGCCACGAACGCACCATGGTTACTCCGCTTCGCACCCAATATCCAGATAGCCGTACCATTGAACGTGAACGTCGCCGAAGCACCTTGGTCCGTCGTCAGCGTAAAAGTTCCATTATTGTCATATCTAAAATAAGTGCACAAAGAGGTCAATTATAAATGACAGAAAACGTCAAAAAACCGCGCAAACCTCATGCCAAGTGGATCCAACGTCCTGCTTCCCAGTCTCCAGGCTCCAGGGGGATTGTACTGGATCAACGGGCTGCGGTCATCGATGGTATAGTTCACGCGAGGCATGCTCTAAGCCTCTGTCGATGCACCGAGCGTGGTGGTAGAAAGGAAGGAATGGGTGTGTTTGAGCGTTGCGCAGCCTTTCAGGGTGAAAATAGCTAGAAGTTCCATGAGTTTCAAAATGTGCAAAAATAACATGTCTCCCCCAAATCCACTCACCAGTCAACTCGCTGGTTGCTAGTAGTCAACGACCCGTTGACGACGAACGTGAATCAGCAGCGACAAAGCTGGAAAAGCTACGTCTCCAGGCCTGTTGGACGAGAACGTTAGAGTCCGAAACCATGTCGTCAGCCGTTGGGCGAACTTCGGGGCCAGTGTTCTAGAAAGCAGTCTTGGGCGGGCTTGGCCTTATGGGCGGCATCTTGGAAAGATAGGAGCTGCCCCTGGATCATGATGCATGACCTCTACAACTGACAAGGCGTCGAAGGCTAGACTTCACGAAGTCTGGGAGTGCTGGATGCGTTTGCTTTGGAAATGTTACAGCAGTGTATTAGGTTGGAGCACTTCGGGAAAGCTTATGGCCTGAAGGGGGCGGTAGGCATGGGCCGAGATCTAGGATCCCTGCTGTTTATGCTGATATTCTGTAAGTGTTTTCCTTTTCTCACTCCGTAGAGCACGATGCTCTTAGTCGCTGCTATCTATGATCGTGTGCACCGTGAAATAGCGGCTCTTTGAAGTCGACTCTATCCTATCTCCTTCCCACCCATCGTTTGTCCGATTCTCAAGAATTTGCCAGGGCGCAAAGGAATTCGGAGGAAGAGTCGTAAGGTACATCTATAATACATGAGCGGTCTCGGAAATTTCAATTTAGCGTCCGTTGCGCATAACTGCCTCCTCCCCTTTAGCACACCATAGCCACAGAGAAGAAGTCGCCAGTTGTAGGCGTGATGCAATCCGTAGTTTGACCAACCTCCGTCAAAGGACCGATATTTGCGAACTCAATGTCTTGGCAACGGAGGTCAGGGAATAGGTGAATTCGGCAGTCGTGACCAGTAGCATCTGTACGTGCGAGCGTGTAAGTGTAAATATGAGGTATGTGACAAATGGGATGAGACGACGAACCTGGGAGGGCTCCGATGACAGTGCCTTGGAAGGAGTGGACCATGGCAAAGTCCACACATTGGCCGGGTTCTTTGAGGTTCACCACTGTGTCTCCGGCGTCTGGTGAAGTAAGAACACAGTTTGGCTCAGCAAAGGCCGTGAAGGAGATGCCCTTAGGCTTTGCTACAAAGATGTTCAACGCACTGAAGCCTGACGGATGGAAGGAGATTACTCACGCGTTGGGTGACCCAAGGTCATGACAATCAATGCCGTAATGGTGACGAGCTTAGTAAGGGTGGACGCGAACATGACTTGTGTTCGAGGATGAGTTGTGTTTGAGTAGCTTGTAGGCTGTGATGCAAGTCGCAATGGATAGTGAAGGATCGAGCGTAAATACCAACCCATTTTATAGGATAAAATCCCCCTTCATCGATCCCGAAGATGACCCAGAGCGCGGCTCCACGAAGGTGCATGAGGCCGGTAGACTAAGCACAAATGAGATTGTTCATCCGATTTTCTGGGTGGAATATCCAGGCTCAACGTTCGCGCCAGTGCTAAACGGCCACCGTTCACCGTGAAAAGAGGATCCAAGAGGTGAAGTCCATGCGTGATGCGTATTTTTACTGTTTCAGGTGGTCATGATTCATGAGAAGCCAATGGATGATGACGAACTGGGATGGAACCCTAAGCTGAGTCTGGACCGTTTCTTTGATTGTTTTGACCGCGGGAAGACAGTTAGTGTCCCACACTCACAGTAACTTGCAGTCCTTTGTTCCGGGCCACGCCAATCTCAATTCTCAAAGGATCGACTAACTATCATCTTCTCGTCACAGACTCTTTGCAGACCCGTAAGACCACGGCTGAAAGTAGAACGTCGACCGTATGAACGCTCATGAAGCACAGCTCCACAATCATATCCTAACTTGATCTCGAGGTATTGAAATCGAAAAATCCACCCAAAATCCACCCCCTGTACTGCCAAATACCTTCGCCTCAATGAGCTTCAAGGAACGAAAAAAGCAGGCAGAAGCCCTCATTCGCTCGAACTGGTGCAACACCGACGATTTCCACGACTGGATCCAGCGGAGTAGCTGGGTAAGTCATTCGCATCCCTCGGTGGTTTTCGATGGAGGTCGAATGGACTGGCATTCTAGACATGCACGCCCTGCGATACTAAGGGACTCCCCTGCACCTACTCTAACAAAGCCACCACCCACTGCGACTCTTGTACCGCTAGAACATGCTCGGCTAAGCCAGATTACCGAAGAGCATTTTTCATGCATAAATTCAGCATCTCTGAGGGGATATACAATGCTTGGACCTGTGAATGGCGAACGAAGTTGAGGCAAGGATCCGTACCCACTGGATCCTGTCTAAATAATGCTTCGCCTGCCCCCACTCGCGGTGACCAAGGAGGAATGACCGCTGCGAAAACCCCAATTGCAAGCATCAAAAGCCATACCGCTCCCGCAACTACGTCAGCCCCGAAACAGTCAGCCAGTAAGGCCACTGTTAAGCCAGCTCAAGGTATGTAGTAAATGTCGTGTAATGCCTTTTACCTTACGCCGCGGCAGTATTAGTTCGAAATGGCAATGATGTACCCAAGACGAACGAAGGCAACCCACCTCCACTGACTGCTACGGCCGCTATCAATACTCCTTCCTCGCTCAAGCAGTATTTCGACAAAGAATCCCAGCTTTTCCAGTCTCTTCGCACTGTTAGCGAGCAATGCCTAAACGAGTTGGCGGTGCTGAAAACGGAGCAGGAACACGCCCAAGCTAATGAAGACAAGATGAAGGAGCGAATTCGCGTTCTCACCTTGAAGTTGAAGGAGAGTCAAGAGTCGCGAGAACGCGTTCAAGCCACGGAGCACGTTATGCAGGAGCGAACTCGCGTGCTTGAGCAAATGTTGAAGGAAAGCCAGGAATCGCAAGGAAACGCTCAAGCCAAGGAGGACGAGATGAAGGGACGAATTTGTGTGCTCGAGCAGGAGTTGAAGGAAAGTCAAGAAAGCGGTCAAGCCAAGGAGGATGAGATAAATGAGCGAACTCGCGTGCTCGAGCAGGAGTTGAGGGAAAGTTTAGAGAGAGGTCAAGCCAAGGAGGACGAGATGATGGGGCAAATCCGCGTGCTCGAGCAGAAGTTGCAGGAAAGTCGGGAGTCGCAAGAACGTTTTCGAGCCACGGAACACGGGATGAAAGAGCGCACTCGTGTGCTCGAGCAGGAACTAAAGGAAAGTCAAGAAAGTGGTCGAGCCAAGGAAGAAGTTCTGACGCAACGAATTCGTGTGCTCGAGCGAAAGTTGAGGGAAGGCCAGGATTCCCACATATCGCTCAAGTCGCGCCTTGAGGCGATCGTTCAGGATCTGCAGGTTGAGGTTCTGAGAGACGAAGATGATAACCCTAATAAGAGGAAAAGAGAGGAAACCGATGATGGGGAACTTTTGTACCCGTCTCAGCGTCCCCGTCAGTCCGAGTGATCTAGTACGTCCCGCTCCCTTGCGAGTAGACATCCTCTAACCTCGGTATAGTGCCCAAATATCTTCCCTGCCTTATGGCTCCGGCGCATCCGTCCCAGCCTTCTATCTTTATTGATTTTTAGACCTTCATGTACGACTACTACTCATATCCATCGACCGCCTGCATCAATCGACCGCCTATTACTTGACAGTTATTCTATCTTTCCCGTCCAAAATTTGCTGGCTTGCTAGATGTTATTATCTCATCCGATCCAACATTAACTCACAGATTACATGTTATAGCCACACAACGGTGACAGTCGGGTGCGTATATCCACCTGAGTCAGCGCCGTGTGTCTAGCTGATGTCGATCCATAGATGGACTCGAAGCTGTCCCTTTGCATCACTGCTCTCTTCATAGCACTGTCGTCGTGGTCCATGCTACTGGACACTCATGCCTTCGCGTTCTTTATACCCGACATCTGCGCACGAACGTGTCTTCATCGATGGCGTGGACGCTGTTGGCATCAGCAAAGAGAGTTCACCTGTTTACCAACTATCAATATGGCAATGTACATGCTACACAAGCCCTCTGCTGGGCAGCGAGATGTGCCCATGGCTTACTTGTCTTTCTTCTCTCCTTCGTCCCACACTCTGTCGCAATAACGAATAGACCGACACAAGACAACCAGACCTTCCTTGATATTGACTATGTAAGTCCCATGGTTCCGAGGGTTCTGATTGTCCATTAGTTATTCATTTTTCTTGGTTCCAGATTGGATGGATTTCCAAATTGGAGGTTACCATACTGCCCAACCAGATGAGATCCGTTCAGCTAGCCATCTTACCCAACATCAGCCCGCAATTTGAGTACCTACCACCATCAACCTGGACCAGAACTCCGTATCCCACCGCAGGCAGCTCAAACATAATGTGACCCACCGCTTCGATGGCGAACATCACCTCTAATCGGAATGCCACGCGGACCGTGTTGATGAGCACTACCAGCCCTTCAGTGCCGGGGGTCTCCGTGAACAGACTGGGTTCCCCACTTCCAGTCAATCCCCCTAGCTATGACGAACTATCACACATCGGCGATTGAGAAGGATACATCATTCTAGAATTGTGGGAACCACTGGCGGGCTAGGATTCCCTCTATTCGTCACTCGATCAAGCGCACTTCATGGTATCTAGTTCCTCGTTTGCGTGGGCAAAGAGGAAGGGGAAACTAATAATACTACTACTAGTCTATTGTCCATTATTTTCTCTTTGCCCAAAAACGGTGTCAAACCGCCGCAACGCTTTTCTGATCGTGGGAGGTGTTCTCCCACGTTCACAAGAACAATCTCAGCCTTTGTTCCTCCAAGAGTCTCGCGCCTTTGCCATAACGAGAGCATGATAGCCCTATCTCATCGTCCGAGGTTGGCGAAATTTCGTTTGTTTCTTCTTGTTACTTAGTTGACGATGTTGTCAAAATAGCTTGTCTCATGGACACACGCTTGGTGCATGTGCACCATTCGAGAAGACTCAAGGATTCAGAGGACGCCGAAGGATACAGTAAACACAGTGAGTCTGCATCTACAGGCACTGCGTCGAACACTCCGCTTTCAGTCTAGTCTGGACCCGAATTGTCTCTCCAATGTCATTGAAAGCCACTGGTAGTCATTTTCGGACTCGTCGACGCCTCTGGATAAACTCTCTCATTCTGTCACTTTGAAGCACAGTCCCTCGATTTCTCCAACTGCAAACAAGCCTTTACATAAGTACTGTTCGATTTGCAATTTGTTGCAATTTCTTGTTGAAATAGAAACGCCTGATACGGGCGCCTAAACTAGATTCTTCGCCATCTCGATGAGCCTCAACCAACGAAAAAGGCAGGCAGAAGCCCTTTTTCGCTCGAGCTGGTGCAACACCGTTCATTTCCACAACTGGGTCAAGCAGCACGTCTGGGTATGTTTTCCTTTGGTGCTTTGTCATGAAGGTTGAATGCATTTTAGACCTGCACGCGCTGTCGTAGTAAAGGAACCCCCTGCACCTTCTCTAACTTTGCCACTACTCACTGCGACTCCTGTACCGTGATCGCATGCTCGGCTAAGCGAGATTTTCGCAAGGCATTCTTCATGCATAGATTTGACATCACCGAAGAGCTATACGAATCTTGGGTGCACGAATGGAATTTGAGGACAAGACCCGGAGCCGTAATAGCTGGACCGTGTTCGAATAGTCAAGCCCCTCCTTCACCCGCGAAGTCGTCTCCTGGATACTCCCCCGACTCGCCGTTACTATCCCCTGACTGTCCAAGTGGATATCGTGGTCATTCGCAGTCGTCACCGGCGCAGAATGCTTTGCCCGCCCCCGTTCGCGATGATCAAGGAGCAATGGTCATTGCGGTGAATCAACTAAGACTTACAATGCCAAGCAACGGAGGCCGTGGCGTGCCCATAACTCCAACTGAACAATCAGCCGACAATGATAGCGAAGTACGCTTGACAAAGGGGGCGTCCGTCAACCCTGATCAAGGTGTGTAACAAACGTCTGTCAAATAACATATTTCAGCTCATGCCGTGGCGTTATTAGTTCGTAACGGCAATGATGCACCCAAGAGAAACAGCGACAATTTACCTCCACACCCTGCCATTACCGATGCTACCCCCTCGATCATGCAGTGTCTTGACAACCAAATCCAGTTCCTCAACTCTTTCCGCACGATTAGCGAGAAACAGTTGAAGATATTGACGGTGCAGAAATGCGAGCAAGAACGCGCTCATGCTAAGGAGGATGAGATGGATGAGCGAATTCGAATGCTCGAACAGAAACTGGAAGTTTCCCGAGAGGCACAAGAAGGCACTCAAGTCAAGGAGGACGAGATGAAAGAGCGAATTTGTGTCCTCGAGCAGAGGTTAAAGGGAAGCCAGGAGCTACAAGAACGCGCACAAGCTAAGGACTACGAGATGACGGAGCGGATCCGCGTGCTGGAGCAGCAATTGAAGGAAAGTCAAGAGTCATCAGAACGCCTCCAAGCCTCGGAGCACGAGTTGAAGGAGCAAGTTTGGGTGCTCCAGCAGCAGAGGTTGAGGGAAAGTCAAGAGTCGCAAGCTCGTGCGCGAGTCAAGGAGGACGAGGTCAAGGAGCGAATTACCGCCCTCGAACAGGAGTTGAAGGAAAGTCAGGATTCTGAAGAGTCGTTAAGGTCGCGCTTGAAGGCAATCATTCAGGATCTACAGATCGAGGTTTTGAGAGATGAGGATGAAAACACGAAGAAGAGGAAGCGAGAGGAAACTGAGGAGGGGGAGCTTGTGTATCCGTCTCACCGTCCTCGTCCGTTCAATTGACTTGGTACGTCCCGCTCCTTGCAAATAGAACATTCTCTGACCTCGGTGCAGTATTGCAGACGACCCCCTATGTTATTCTCTTCTTATTGCTATGGTAAACGTTCAAGCTCAAGTCTTCTATCCCTATTGCTTTTAGTGCTTAATGTTAAGCTACTACTACTCATATCAATCCACCGTCTGCATCAATCCATCCTTTGGGGCTTGACAGTGATACTATGTCTTTTCCATTGGAAATTTCACTGGCTCGCTAAATAATATCGCCCCATCAGAAACCACATCATCAATTCACAGGTTCCATGTTACATGTTACAGCCAAGCAGCTGTGATACTCAGGTGCGTGTTTCTGCCTCAGCGCTGTGTATGTAGCTGACATCAATTTACATAGATGAACTCAAGCGGTTCCTCGTCAACAGCGTTACTATCATCGTCATGCTTGCTGCTGGGGGCTACCCTCGATTCATCCTAACACTACGCGCTTTACACACGGACGTCTCCGGGTGTCATCGCTGGCGTGGATGCTGTTGATGCTATCAACCTGTGCACACATCACCAAGAGAGTTGAAGTGGCTATTAATATATGTCAATGTACATGTTTCCCAAGCCCCGTGAGTAGCATCGAGGTGCGCTCATGTCTTACCTCTCTTGCCTCTCTTTCTTCTCTCTACTTCTTTCTCTTCTCCCTTCGGACACTCTCCTTCGATCTCGCTTTCACTGGAGCCTGGAGCCCAGCTCTATTCGATCCTTCCTTGTTGTGCTTTTGACTTGACTTATAGCCTGGCATGGCGGTGACGAACTTCACCATCGACGATCGCAGTCCACTTATTCGGTATGATCCACCTGGAGCTTGGACTCTTGGTGACCGAAAACTCGATCCTGACGCCGCAAGGTTCGTGCATTTCATGACTCCGTGACCCATGCCGAAGATGTTCAATGCATGCATACACTCTCCAGGTATAACAATAATGGGACGTTCACACTTTCTATCACCGCCGGCGCCTCTGCTTCTTTTACTTTCAACGGGACCGCTGTTTGGATATTTGGGGCAAAGCGTATTAACCATGGTAAATTAACCTATGGTCGTATCTTTCAGGTCTTTCCTCTCTCTCATATCGGGGGTTCACCTGTGCAGGACCATACGAAGTCGTTCTTGACGGCGTAATTTTTCCAGCGTTCAAGGGTCTGAGCATCCCTGGGGAATTCCAAACACCCCTCTTTTCAGTACTTGATCTCAAACCTGGCTCGCACTCGGTATCGATTACGAATAAACGCACGCAGGACAACCAGGCGTTTCTGGACATTGACTTTGTAAGTCTGTCTCCCCGATTCCCCATCCCTTTCGCCCGCTGAGCTCTACGCTGTATTTACATACTCTAGATTACATGGACATCGCAAGTGGATGGACTCACAATTTCGCCCGATCAAGTGGGAGTAATCGACCCAGAAACGATCCCCCAAACGAGTTCCCAATTTCAGTTTCAACCATCATCAGCCTGGGCGCAGCGGTCATTTCCACTAAGCAGTAGTCCATTCATACGGTACCGCGCCGCTCGTCTCGATGTATTCGATCATAAGTCACTGATGTTGCGACGATTTACAGCACTACCAACTTGTCGGGTGCCTCAGTTTCACTCACGTTTTCTGTGCGTTCAGCAATTCGTTTGCTCGCCTAACTCTGTGCTGATCGACTGATACGCTACAAGGGCGACTCGGTGATGGTAGTCGGCTCCGTCGACCCAGGAGCTGGCGAATATACCGTTGAACTGGATGGAGGATCACCACAGACATTTAATGCCACCGTCGCCGAATACGTTTCACAGACACCGTTGTACTTCGCGGATAATCTAGGCCCTGGAAATCATACTCTCAAGCTCGTGAACTCACTCAGTATTCCTAAACGAAGCTTGACGATAGACTACGCAAGCGTCGGGAGAGCCGTGTATGTGTTCATCTCCCTCGATCCCTGTGTTCCTCTGAACGTGAACTCGTTTAATAGAGTCGTGGCTCGTACTGCGATACCTAGTAGTATCGTGGCTACGCCTTCCTTGACGGAAGCTTCACAAACTACAACGTCACTGGATACTCCTCCATTCTCTAATAATTTTATATCGACAACAGTGCCTTCCATTACGCCTACGCAACGCTCAGAGCTCGCTGGCGAAACAAAACAATTGACTCCTGGAAATATCGCTGCGCTCGCCACCAGTATAGTGGCATCTGTGTTTGTGGTATCCTTACTCTTGTTTATTTGGAAGAGACGACGAGCGAGGGCTAGGAAGGACTGGAAAAACTCTTCTCGGTCTGGAGTGCAGGACGGGATTCCACATGCTTGGGAGTTTGGACGCACTGTTAGAATAAGGAACCCCTTGGTCGAGGATGCTTATTCCCAAGCTCGAGGTCAACCAACAAACCTTTGGATGCAGGCATCCCCTCTGACGAACGCCACCTCGAAACGGGATGCCGCGCGAACGTTGTTGACGCGCACGACTAACCCTTCAGCGCCGAGAATCGCGGCGAAGAGAGTGAATCCCCCACTGCCACCCAATCCACCTAGCTACGACGAACTCTTATCCAATGACCATTGACTGCGCAGACAGCGTTGTTGGGGCAATTTCCCCTTTCACATTCACTCACTAGTCCAATAGGGCATCCAGACATCCAAACGGCTTCTTTGAATACTGTACCGTGGCGAGCTAGAACATGTTTCGTTGACAGAGACACGCAATATTGACGTGTATAAGTACATGAATTCCGTGAAAAGTTGTGATCCGTGACGCGTGAACAATGATTTTGTACAATGCACATACATAATCCCTCATAGACGAGCTCGTACCAACGAAGCCTGCGGGTGGTCCCTAATCCGTACATTGACACAGTTCTTCACCCACCATTCATCCACAGCCTCATCTGCATCATAACTGAATTGTTCATCATTCTTCCTTCGGTCAGCCCACATATTCGCATTACCCTCCTGCTCACCCATCCTCTCAATCTCCCCTTGGTACTCTTTCATCGCATCAGCCATGGCGGCTTTCATAGACGCGTCACGAGCTTGTTGGGCTGTTCCGTCATGAAGGTGGAATGTCGTTCGGTTCGTGTGTGTTGAGGCTTGCGTGGCGGTCGTTCGTGGATGGCGGATGGATTGGTAAGCTTGTAGAAGGGCGGTAATTTGGGTATTCGACGTGATTCGGGAGAAAAGGTTGCCCAAGACTGCGGCGTCCTCGATCTGCAAAGTGAGCATTAGTATTGGACAGACAAGTGTCAAGGGGACAACGGACGGCCATGGCTGCACCCTGTGCGCGGTATGGCTGGAGGAAGTATTCAGTACGACTTCAATCGTAAGTAAGGATAAACGCACTAGCATCGGATGAGAGGCATCTCCAATGAGGGCAATTCGGCCGGCACGATCCACCCAGGTATCAAGTGGTGGATGTATCATAACCTTGCCTATCACAGTAGACTTCGCAAGAGCCATCAGCTTCTGGACTCTATGGACACAATGAGCTTCTCCTCAGCATGAGTTCTCATTTCGTAACGACGAACCTTGATTCCCAACCAACAAACTGCCTACGCATATCCTCCAGATCACCTTCCTTCGTCCAAGATTCTACAGCTCCGTTATCCGGATGTATCATTACAACATTATACTCTTCTTTCGCTCGCTGGAATGTCAAAAGTCAGTACCCTCAGGATGAACGAAAAGCAGTGTGATGACATACTATACAATAAGACACAATGTGCCTGTCGGGACCCATCCAACAAAACACTTTAGGGTCATCCACCATTGGCCGTAATTCATCATCCTTGAGCATTTCACTTGTCGGAACGGTGAACCGGTAAGCAGCATCTCCCGTAGCTATAGGTTGCCCTAAACTGGGTAACACTTGCTTACGGATGGTACTCTTGATGCCGTCTGCGCCTATAATCAAGTCCGCTGAGAGGGTGGCACCAGAGGAAAGGGTTATAGATGGAGAGGAATGGTGTTCGTTGACTGAAACGACGCGTTGCCCGAGACGGAGGTCCATGTATGGTGCTGCTAGGGAGTATAGCATAGCGTGAAGATCGGCGCGCTGGGAAATACCGGGTGAGTTGCTGAGTACGTGCACTTTACAAGAGACGCACATGGATATGATAGTACGGAGCACCATGTTCTCGATCCAGTTTGCCCTTGAAAGCGGCAAACCCAATTTGTTCACCATCCGCATCTAAAGAATACCAAGAAGGACAAAATAAGCTTCAAGTTCATACCAGAAAAACCAGGAACTTACAGCGACAAAAAGATAGCGTCGTCGGTCGAACCGCCACCTTGGAAAGTTGATCGTGCAATCCCCAACGAAGAAGTAAACGAGATACATCTAGGCTCCGCAATCAGTAACCAATTACACAACAAATTCCGAGGGCGATGCCAAAGACACAGCCACGTCACCAACGAAGAAAACTCACTAGGGGACAACTGGATGCCAGCTCCAACTTCCTTCAACGTATTTGCAGCCTCGACCACAGTAACACGATGCCCCGCCCGACCAAGACAATACGCCGTCGCCATACCAGCGATCCCCCCTCCCACCACGATAGCCTGGAGTTGCACCTGAGCTTTGCGTGTCATAGCTGAATGAGAAGTCGTCAATGTCATGCGTGGTCTGTTCTGTGCGACGTGAGATGCGGGTGGGTGGTCGTAAGGCAAAGATTGGGCGAAGAAACGGGGGAACGAAAACTTGGGGAATGGAAGGTGTGATACACTGGTTGATTGGTATATGTATGTGTGGGCGGCACGAAGTGTTGATGCCAAAACCTTGAACATGATCAATCCAACCTAGAATAACACCAGCCCCGGTAGTGACGTTCCCAGCCCGATGATTGCGAGTGGGCCTAGCCTACGCTGAACCCGGAAGGAAGAAGGGGAGAGATGAGTGATGGGGCGGACTCAAAAGTACAAGGGGGTAGAAAAGGAAATCACCTCGGCGTGTATGCCAACTATATCCGGTGGGCGACACAAACACGAAGCAATCAACTCCACACCCAGGATTACGACAGAGCTTGAGTGGGAACCGAATGGCTGCGTAGGATGAGAGGATAAGCGTGTGTCAGGTACACATTTAGGTGGAAGGGAGGATCATTTGATAACCCACCAGTGTGAACATGTTGAGATGCACGTAGGTATGTAGCTCGTGCCCACAAGCAGCATCCACGCGGGTGCGACTAAAGTAGGCTAAAATCACATTAAGGGGTCAGAACCGAGTAGCCGAGGCGTGGTGTCTGAAACGTTGCGACTTGAACCACAGCGGCAAAGCGGGGCGTTGATCGGTTGAGATGGGATGACGGAAAGAAGACCAACGGTGGATGACAAAACACAAGTCGAGACATACCGAAAGAGCATGAGGCCGGACACGAGGCGAGTGATGATGGGAGAATTCAAGCTTTCAGGAACCACAAGTTGATAGACAGACTGACAAAGCTCGATAAATGAATATTCAGAAGGGCTCATCGGTGCGAGTACGCACCTTGCTATTCGGATGGGGGTATGGAGGTGTATGTCACTGACGAGCCAAACTGGGGACAAGGATACGTCCAGGTTTGGGAATCTTCGGAAACAGAGAGGAACCAACTCTAAACTGAGGAGAAAATGAGGAGAAAATGAGCTCAGAGGAATTGGGACTATATTGGGACATTAAGTAGCAGATGGTACATATAATAACACAGATTGAAAGCACTGTCCGACAGAAATCAGCTTGCAGCCCGACGAGATGATTACAGATGAACCCACGAATAACTATAGCAATAACATTACACCGAAAGCCCAAAGAAATGCTGAGAACAGGGCCGAGGCTATGAGACTGAGATCCTGGCGAGTTTCCTCTCCAGACCACTGAGTTCCATATCCAATTCCGGCACGCAAAGCTGACCTAACCCAAGGTCGTGCAAGCGTGTCATTCGAAGGAGCATACTCAGGTATGCCCCGAGATCATTCTGAGGCGTGTCTTGGGTGGTCGGATCGAGGGTATTCAGTAGCTCCCAGCTAACGTCGTCAATTTCCTCGGTCATTCGACCCCAGGCCGACTTGATTGCTGCTGGGTGGCTCAAAGATGCAACAACAAAGCACACAGGGGAACCTAATGTTTTGATGTCAGTAGCGTCATACAGCACGATTAGGGGGGACGCACAGAGCCCACTGATTCTCTGTTCCTTCGACTGTTGGGGCGCCAAATATCGTGGAGTTGAGTCGTAGTCGTCGCCTATCAGAGGTGCTAATGTGTCTCCGAGGCGGTAGAGTCGTTGGCAAGACGGACATATCCGACTTGTTGCTCGACTCTTGTTATACCAAAGAATCTAACGTGCGATGAGCAACCACGTATATACGAAGAGGATTATAGCGCACCAAAGCTAGGTCTTCAGGCAAGACTGTCATTAACATTTGCAGGACCTCTTCCTGAGCAAATTCGGCACACATGGGGTCATCGTAGGCAGGACGTTGGGCAAAGAAAGATGACGAAAGGAACATGCGCGTGTTTCGTACGCGAGGTCCATTTCCTGGGTCGTAGATATATGGCTGCTTTAGCGCGACTTCAAAAGGGTCTTCAATCCCTGTCACAGTGGCTTCATCCAGACGAGTCGCGATGCGGTATGGTGTTGAATAAGAGTATTCCTCGACGTATTTAGGCTCTGCTATCGCTGTGTAGGCAGTCCCATAGCCAAATGGCTCAAGGATGCCCGGTGGTGGCGTGATGATTTCTTGTGGTGACGGCGATGACGGCGAGCTCGAATCGTCGGTCTTTGGGTTTGACTTGGATGCTTTGACCATCTTTTGGGATTTTCCTTGAGTGCGACGTTTCTTCTTTCCGTTGCAGGGACCGGGCATTGTGAAGGCTGTGGTAGGAAGAAGAGGGGATAATATACGGTAGCTCGACAATGGTTGTTTGGCCAAGGTCGGGTGACAAACGGACGCGTCGGTCACAGCGTGACTGCTAGCTCTCACGGTCAATAAGCTGGAGTTTCCCACGGTAAGTAACCGAACAATGCAACACTTCGCCCTTTGTCTTATCTTTTATCCCTACGCGACTCGGACGCGATGCTGGTTCAGAGTTCACTCTGACTCTTATTATCCAACTGTAGCTGGGCTTTCAAACACAAATGAACCTTCAACTATCCAAATCTTCCACAATAAACCGGAGCGTCACTTAACCAACACTGGACTCACTTCCGGGTACAGGTGCAGTTACGACTCAGAGAACGAAAACAAGTACCTCTAGTTGACTCATTTCTGGAACCGTCGTGTACTTATGACTCAATTGCTCAAACTTGGTCACCCTAGGCCTTATCTGTGGTTTGCACGGGTAAACAGAAGAAACCTATTCACCAGACTTCGCTGTTGTTCATGGCGGCGCTCGATGGAGCCGCCCAACCCCGATATCCTTGCGTCTTCTCTGTGTATCTGTAATCTGTAACTCAGGGCGAAGCTTATCGAATACCAGCACCAAGAATTTATTCAACCGTCTACCACCCGCGGTGGTGAGTCCAAGTTGATGTTGATGTTGATGTTGATCTTTGGCCTTCAGCGCCAGCATCTGCTTTTCTTGTGTTGCAACATGAAAATGTTAAGTGCGTACGTGGTACGTCGTCTCCATGGTCGTCGTCGGCTCACCATCTCTGGAATCCTCCTCTCCCGCTGCCGCTTGCTAACCCCCGCCCCCCCTGGCCGAGCAGACGTCTCTTCCGAGGGGACCAAGGGCCGCTCGAACCTTGTTGGAATGTCCCCGGCTCGAAGCTCCCCCATCAGCTTGTCTGGGGCAACAGACACAGTGGGATCCTTTTGGAGGTCCACATTTGGCCCCAGTCTTCCCGCCATTGAGAAGGAACTACTAGCCGTTTCAATGATGGAAGGAATGAGGATACATACTTTTACATTTTACATCGTGCTTGTGTAGAGTACATGAACAAGGCTTAGATTATGATTGTCCCCTTCTCGAGGTCAAGGCCTCTCGATCTTGTCTCAATTGACCCCTTTGACCACGTAGGGGCCGCGTCAAAGGGGGGTCACGCCAAGACACATCACTTGACGCGAACATTATCGATGCGTCTTCGCTGATTCGATTTCAAGATACTCAAATCACTCTCTTATCCGATTAGGATTCAAAATCCTTGTATATTATTATTCACGACTACCTCACGATTTCTCTCCACCGTTAGAATGTCTCAAACCCTCGAACTTGCCCAGGTACGCCCGATGCTTTAGGTTCGCGCCGTTCCGAGGACTGAATCCGACGGAACATTGTAGACGGGCAAGCGGGACTACCTGAAGGAACTCGAGGTGAAATACCAGGAGCGCTGGAGGGACGAAAAGCTCTTCGAGGTCAATGCACCAACGCCGGCCGAGATGGCGGGTCTCTCAAAAGCAGAAATCAAGGAAAAGTTTCCAAAGTGGTTCGGAAACTTTCCCTACCCGTACATGAATGGATCTCTTCATCTCGGACATGCTTTTACGATTTCCAAGATTGAATTCAACGCTGGGTACCAGAGGATGCTCGGGAAGAGGGTGCTTTTCCCCCATGGCTTCCATGTAACGGGGATGCCTATAAAGGTGTGTGACACGGTTGGTTTATATTCGGGATCCATTAATGACCTGAACCAGGCATCTGCAGACAAAATCATCCGCGAAATGGAACTCTTCGGACCAGATTTCGAAAAGTACGAGGAAATTCACTTGAAGGCGGAGGAGGAAGACGTGGTCGGATCGACACCTGTCGAGACCAGCGACGCGCCTGGGTCTGTCGCTGCTGAGCACGTCAAGGTGGCTTTGGAAAACAAATCAAAGGCGAAGAAGGGCAAACTTCAGGCAAAATCGACTGGTCACACTTACCAGTTCCAAATCATGGATTCCATTGGTGTTCCCCGTGCCGAAATCAAGAAATTCGCGGACCCTCAGCACTGGCTCACTTACTTCCCACCCATCGCTGTCACTGACAACAATTCCCTCGGCTCTCGAATTGACTGGCGTCGCTCTTTCCTAACGACCCCAGTGAACCCGTACTATGACGCCTTCGTTCGGTGGCAGGTCAACAAACTACACAGACTGGGCAAAATCAAATTCGGCGAGCGGTATACTATCTACAGTCCAAAAGATGGCCAACCATGCATGGATCACGATCGTTCCGATGGTGAAGGTGTCGGGCCTCAGGAATACACCGCTGTCAAGATGCGCGTCTTGGAATGGAGCCAGGGAGCGAAGGGCGAGGTCGAGGGCAAAGTTGGTGGTCGGAATGTCTTTTTGGTTGCTGCAACCCTCCGCCCGGAAACCATGCACGTTTTCTTTTATCCGTCCTTATTCACTAAGTTTAACATTCTGTCAGGTACGGCCAGACGAACTGTTTTGTCGGAACGGACATCAAATACGGCGTCTATGCGGTCAACGACACAGATGCCTACCTTTGCACCGAACGTGCCGCACGTAATATGGCTTTCCAAGGTGTCTTCACTCCTCGCGGACAATATGAGAAGTTACTGGACATTGATGGTAGCAAAATTGTCGGAACCAAGATCAAAGCCCCCTTTGCCATCAACCCGGAAGTCTATGTTCTCCCTATGGACAACGTCCTTGCTACCAAGGTCTGCCAGCTCCCCTTCCAGCCAAAATCTACTCCTTACTGACCTTTATCAGGGAACCGGTGTCGTCACATCGGTCCCCTCCGACTCCCCAGACGATTTCCAAACACTTACCGATCTCCGCAAGAAACCCGAGTTCTACAAGATCGACCCATCATGGGCGGCCATCGACCCCGTTCCTGTTATCAACACACCCACGTACGGCGACCTCACAGCACCATCGATCGTCAAGCAGTTGAAGATCCAGTCTCAGAAGGACACGAAGCAGCTTGCCGAAGCCAAGGAACTCGCTTATAAGGAAGGGTTTTACAATGGTGTTATGTTGGTGGGCGCGTACAAGGGCGAAAGCGTGATCGACGCGAAGCCAAAAGTCCGGAAGGAGATGATTGATGCTGGTGAAGCGTTTGCGTATGCTGAACCAGAGGGCATGGTTATCAGTCGGAGTGCGGATGAGTGTGTTGTTGCTTTGATGGACCAGTGGTACTTGGATTACGGAGAAGAACATTGGAGAAAGCAAGTTGAAGGGTATGTTGTCTCAACCACGTCAAACTTCATCATGGAAGTAACAACCTTGATGACTTCAGGTTGCTCACGAAGATGGAACTGTACTCTCCTGAGACACGGAACTCGTTCGAGAAGACCCTTGCTTGGTTGAACCAATGGGCTTGTGCTCGCACATACGGACTGGGCTCTGTTCTTCCTTGGGATCCTCAATTCCTCGTTGAATCGCTCAGTGACTCGACAATCTACATGGCTTACTACACAGTCGCACAACTCCTCCATGGTATGTCAAAGTTCCTTCCTAGTTCCTTCTTTGATACCACTTTTTGCTGCAGATTCTTCCATCGATGGCAGCAAACCCGGACCTCTCGGTATCACTGCTGACCAAATGACGGACGAAATCTGGGAATACGTCTTCTGTGATGGTCCCTTCCCCGACCCTTCTCCCCTCTCCCGCGAGAAAGCCGATGCCCTCAAACATGAATACTCCTACTTCTATCCCTTCGACATTCGTTCTTCCGCCAAGGATCTCGTCCCTAACCATCTTACCTTCGCCCTCTACAACCACGCTGCCATTTTCCCCGAGGATAAATGGCCTCTCAGCATGCGTACCAATGGACATCTCCTGCTCAATGGCAAGAAGATGAGTAAGAGTACGGGTAACTCGATGACGCTGAAGGAGGCTATCGAGAAGTTCGGTGCGGATGCTACGAGGTTGAGCTTGGCAGATGCGGGTGATGGTATCGAGGACGCCAATTTTGATGAGAAAACGGCCAATGCGAACATCCTCCGAGTCCATACGCTCCTTCTGTGGTGCGATGAAATGGTCAAGGATGCAGCGAACCTGCGCCATGGTCCAAAGAACTCTTACCATGACCAGGTTTTCGAGCATGAGATCAACGATTTGATCAACATCACGCAAGGCCATTATGGGGCGTAAGTTCGCCGCCCCACCCTTCCTAAAGTACGGTGCTCACTAACCCTCTTCATTAGGACTAATTACAAGGATGCCCTGAAGTACGGTTTCTATGAGCTACAAACTGCTCGTGATTGGTACCGTGAAGTCACTCAGGACATTGGCATGCACGTTGACCTCGTCATGTACTGGATCCGGGTCGCTGCTCTCCTTGCTTGCCCCATTGCCCCTCACTTCGGCGAACACATCTACTCAACTATCCTCAAATCCCCCGAATCAATACAAAAAGCCCGTTGGCCCACACCCGCTGAACCTGTCGATCGCTCCATCATCGAAAGTGGCCAGTACATGCGTGGTCTCATCAAGACCATCCGTGATGCTGAAGTCGCTTTGGTCAAGATGATGAGCCGAATGAAGGGCAAGAATGCCAGTAGCGCCCCTCCATTTGACCCTAAGAAACCGAAAAGCGTCAGGATTTATGTTGCTACTGCATTCCCTGAGTGGCAAGATACCTGTGTCGCGATTATTAAGGAGGCTTACTCAGAGGAGACCGACAAGGTGGATGATGCCAAGGTCAAGCAGTTGCTCGCTGCACAAGGTTTGATCAAGGACAAACGCGCTATGCCTTTCATCCAGGCTTTCAAGGTAGATCACATTGATTTTCTGATGATTTCCCCTGAACTCAATGCCCCATAGAAACGCATGGCCCAATTTGGTGCTCAGACTGCTTTCCGGCGAACTTTGCCCTTCTCCGAAGGAGCCGTCCTGAAGGAGATCGCACCTTAYTTCAAGAAATCGCTGAACCTTATCGACGTCGAAGTTCTCTCTGTCGACGAAGCTATGCAGCGTATYGAGGAACCTGGGTTCACGAAGAGTATCATCGATACATCAGAACCCGGCAATCCAGCATTTGAATATAGAAATGTTTGAAAAAGTTTTGGTTGGTAATTTAGTAGAAACATCTTCACTTTGCTTTTCGCTACATCAGGCCTAATATAATGATTGTACCACCTTTTGGCCTCCGTCACGGTCATATCTCGCCTCAAGGTATGGATCTCCATTATCCGTGGTGCACACTGAAGCACCAAATGACGCGCCCAAAGGTATGAACACGCCATCCTTTCCCAGGGATTTGTACCTCGCAGCCAGGCACCAAACCGCACCATAGCAAGTGAGAAGTGGTCGGTGATCTCAGATGCAATCCCCGTCTCGNNGGNAGGCCACACCTCAGTTGTAACGGCTACCAACTATCTAGGAAGTATTTCTTGGACCCTGTCTTCATGTCTTCTTTGTGTAACTTCCCTCTTGATATTCCCTCCTAGCTAGTAGCATGGGTACCAACCTCACCGTTGACGATCATAGTCCTATGATTCACTTTGAACCTCGAGATGCATGGTTTAGCGGCAACGGTCCTTCAGACGTAGACGAGGCCGTCTTGCGGTGAGTCGATTTCATCCCATCGCTGAAACTGAAAGTCAACATAATTCCGATAGGTATTCCAGTCGCACATTTATGGYATGTCGTACAGTAAAGTGTGCAGCAACATTTCAGTTCAGTGGAACGGCCGTCTTCGTTTTCGGTGCCAAGAGGGACAATCATGGTACATGATTTCATTCTTAGAGTCCTCTGCAATTTCTAACAACGTTGGCATCAATACAGGTCGATACCAAGTCATTCTCGATGGCAAAACACATCCATCTGATGGCCATGGCAGGCCTGAACTCTTTCACACACTTCTTTTCTCAGCGATTAGCCTCCCTAACGGTGCCCACACTTTGAGCCTAWCCAATTTAGAAGATGGACTATACCTCGACCTAGACGAAGTAACACATATGCTCCCATCATTTACGTCGTCGTATAACTGACCTCTCGCATAGATCRTATGGACGACTGCAGCCAATATCGATCCCCCGAAACAGTATAGGGTTCTACACTCTAATCCGTCCCTCACCCGTAATCCAGCGTTGGCCTGGGAGCAGTTRGCTCGCGATACGGACAAATCGTTTGATGGATCTGTATTGTAAGCCCAGATCATTATATACGATCATGCGACCTACTTACACTCAGGTTTAAGAACGACAAATGTCTCTAATGCGTCCCTTTCTCTAGATTTCTTCGTCAGTAATCCATCATAGGTGCAACCACAGGTCACTCCAACGTACCACTTTAGGGAGTTTTCATTGAAGTCTTTGGACAAGTCGATGTTGATGCCGGCAACTATCAGGTTCAGATAGATGATCAAAAGCCCGTTTCATTTTCTGCCTCCTGGGACCAATTCGCGCAGCAAACCCGACTATTCTATGTTGATGATCTCGCCCATGGGCCCCACAAGTTGATCATTGTCAATGTCCCAACTACTTCTGGAAATCGATTGTACATTGAGTACATCATGGTCTCGTCTGAGTCGACGGATCTAACGACGTCGGTCAGGCAGTCCGGTCCAACATACACTAGCATCCATGAGTATATCACTCCTGTGTCRTTKCCGGCTGTTACTCACCAATATCTATAGGTTTAAATCGGTGGAGCCTTCAAGCTCCCCAAGTGTTTCATCTTCATCGTCGATACCCACARTCGAAGGAACAACATCCTATAATAGCCCAAAGCCAAGCCTTAATAGTGGTYTCATTACCGCGATCGCGGTCGGAGCTGCTTCCTTCGTCGTTATCATCTCTTCTGCAGTGTTTTGGCTGTGGAAACGAACTCAGCTACGTGTAACACTTCCAGRGTCCAAGATACCCCTTGCGCCTCAGCTGCCGCGTCCWAACCATGCCCAATATTGGACACCTAGCCAAATTTGCTCAGACCSCCGTTTCACCGCTATATCGGGTAGCAATTTCGCGCTAGCGAGCACTAGCTCTCACACTGGAGAAGACACTGAATATRCCACCACCTTGCCCTCGAGGGTAGTTAGGGTGAACGATCTGCGTCAATTATGGGCGGAGAAGCGGCGTCAGGCCGATGTACAGCCAGTAGCTAGCACATCGWATGCACCCGGCTAGGCCCACCAGTCAACCCGGCTAGATATGGAACTGAAATCTAATTATGTACYGAAAACGATGTCAGACTGAAACCATGATGAAGTGTTCGTTTTTRGAAAGGCNTTCAAGCTTGGCATACAATTGGCATACNANNGATAGTCGTAGGGGTCGTGAAGTCGTAACGCCTCGAGCGCATAAAATGATGCGCGAGGATAGTCTACAAAAAGCAAAAGATCTAGAAATACATTCAGTAAGTGTARTAGAAACCGGGGCGGCCTTCAATGGGCGGGGCTCGGCCTTCCCGGACGGCTTTGTTCTTGAAGTAATAATAAGTCGAATTCATAGCAACGACAACGATGATGAGAAGCATTGAACCAATCGAAACCCATACTGAAAAGAGGAGCGTGCGTGAGATTCAATACAAGTGTAGTAGGACGAAATTGTGCGTACAGCCAAGTCGGTATCTTGGAGCATCTTGAACACGGAATGTCAGTGATGCGATAACACCACCGACACCCCCGCCTCCAGCCACTAGCGCGGTCGCGTACGCACGCTTAGTGTGRCCACAGACGTTGTTCTGGAGGTAGCCCAGACAGGCGGGGACGGTGGATTGCCCCGTAAGTCCTAAGAAGACGCCGAARTAACGAACGGCGTTGTTGGAATGGAAGGCCGTCTAGGCAAGCAAAGTAAGCGAGTGTTTCAAACGGCAAGGAGTGAATGACTTACCAAAGACAGTCCAGTGAGAGAGACGACACACATGAAGACGATGAATGGTGCACGAACACCCCACCTGTCACTGAGGATAGCCATGCCAAGGGAGGTGAATGCAGAGACAATGGCYGGMGGGGTACTAAGGAGCTGCGCATTGAAGGAGGAATATCCCATTCCCTGAACCAGAATAATGGGTAGGAAGTACGAGAAAACCTAAAAGACGATTGAGTGTCGGACGATCGGAATCGTTGTCAGAAGGGAACTCACGTAGCCGATGACGCAGCCAGCACCGAAGATAACAGCGAACGACCACAAGTGGATATCAARCACATAAGTCCARAACTTGGCCCATGTCCAAGGGTCAGACTCTGCGTCAGAACGATCCTTGTTGATGCGATCTAACACAAAGGTTGTTTCTTCAGCAGTCAGAAACTTGTTCTTGTCTGGGAAATCTTGCACGAGCAAGAGACCCAAGATGCCGACAACGACGGTAATCAGACCATAAAATATCTACAATCAAAGAAAGAGCTCGTTTAKTARTGCGTGCTAGAGARTGGCKCATTTCTTRACTCACAAAGATCCATTGCCATCCGTTCAAACCCTGAGTGCCAGCCATTCTCGAGATAAGACCWGCGATGGTAGACGAAAAAGCAGCAATGATTCCACAAATCGAGTAAAASGCAGTGAGACGCGTCTGAACCTCGCGGCGCAGATACCAAGTGCTGATGATGTAGACACAAGTAGGGAAGGAGCCAGCTTCCAGAAGTCCAAGGAGAACGCGACATATGACGAGGTGCCACCAGGAAGTCAGGAAACCTGGTCGGTGGGGTCAGTCGAGAGACATCATCAGGATGATGTCACGAACCCATTCCGATCATTAGTATGCCCCAACAGGTGACGATCGTGCCGAGCTAGACACAGCAACATCAACAGMGAGTACAGAGCAACAGACACAAAAATACTTACCCAACGCGCAGCACCTACCCGGCGAACCAAAATATTGGAAGGTAGTTCGAAGATAACATAGCTAGAATCGGCGGCGAGATCAATGAAAAATCGGAAAGGAAAGCAAAAAGACCAACGGCAGGAAGAAGATGAGCACGGCGAGGGAGTAGCGCGTGCCCACCCGGAGCTCAAGATCATCCGCCATCCCAGAAACATAGGCGTTGCTATACGGGCAMTATGAGGAAGGTACGGYAAGCAGTGTTRAATAGTCACGTACGCAATATTGACGCGATCGACTAAAGARATACAATAGATGATCCCAAGGATAGGCAGGATGTGGAGGTCGATCTTCCGCACGATACGTTTCGTATAGGACGCGTCGGCATCGCTGCGTGGGAGCTCCTCGACAATGGAGTCGGCAGATGCTTTCTCAGAGATGGACATGGAGGAACTACAGCCACGGGAAGCTGCACATTTCCGAGGGTAYACAACGTCGCTTTATAGGTGAAAACAAGGGAATCGGGCGGTTGGATCGAATCATCCTGCTAGGATAGACATTTCTATGTGCCTTTCCAGTAGTAAAGTGAATGCTTCCGGTATTGGCGCATGCCTTGGGTACCTGTGGGTATCTAGGTCCAGTCCTTGAGTAAATGCTTCCGCTAAACACTTTCTCTGCATGGAAGGCAGCGACCCTATGACCCGCACGTGGGTTTACATTGTGGACCTGCGACTTATCGGCTGCAATGGAGTTCCGAACACCAATACACCAGCCTTATCTGCGGAATAGAGAGTCACTGAGATTGACCCTCTTCGCTAGTTTGACATAATTGACAGCCAATGTCAGCACGAGAGGGTGATAAATGAGGAAACGGACATCCCTGGTTTTGATTGTTCGTTGAATCGGGTACGATTAGACATGATTGGGTAGGCTCAGGACCGGGGGCATGAAAAATGGATGATTCGCATAGAACTCATCGCAAGAGCAGGCAGGGGGCGGCGCATAAGGATCGGTTGTTGGTTCCGGGGCAGAGTGAGTATTTTATGCAAATCATGGAATCTCAGGACTCTTCGCGTACGCTCGCGTTCGTAGTGAAAGTCGATGTAGTGAGTCCAATGGCGGTCCAGARGTTGGGCATTCATTTAAAGAGCTCAGCTCGGTGGAAAGTGAGGGCCATGTCTGGGTAAAGCACGATGTGTAGCATKGCATGCTAGCGAAGAAAGCAACCGAGCGTCGGGCATGTGTTAAGCCRCCGAACGAGGTCAGACGTCGGTGGACAAAACCCACGAGCAGTCATGGGCCCTACACGTTCGAGTAACGAATATCGTCTTGCCCGATAGGTGATCTAGTTGTAGTCTGCCTAGAGTCAAGGTNACAGTCGCACTCCTTCGAGAGAAAGATAGATATCATAGATGAGTATCCGGATGAAGAAGGGGACAATGAGAAACGTACTTGAGCTTGATTGCCGAGAGCGTTTTCCATCACATCAGGAAAGGAAACGTATCCAAAATCCAGAAGATCCACAGGCTCGCGAACGAATCGGCCTCTCGCCGAAAGCGTCAAGCACATTAGTAAAACCAATCCGTCAAATTATCTATAGACCACACAGATAAGGGGGTATTCACGATCTTGAAGTACAAGTAGAGGTAGATGTTCAGGTTGAATCGCGGGGGTAGTAGTATTATGAGCAACAAGTAGCACACGCCAGTGAAGGTGGACGTAGATGTCCTATCCTTCAGACTGGGGAAGTCTTGGGCCAATTGTCCAGGAAGACATACGCATCCTCTGTCGGCGGCGCGATCTTCACGAGGCGACCCAGCTTCTCATCTATCAGAAACCAAGCAACATCAGAACRAATTCATCAAAAGAATTGATCAAACAACAAAAAACCCGCGAAAAAGTAATATTTCATCCGTCGTGTGGCGTAGACCAGATCGAGAAACAGAGAACTCACAGAGAGGATCACTAGCGATCGGTGTAAAGTGCTTCAACTCCCACTTCGTCCCAGCCGCAACCTCATCCCTACGTCGTTGTCTCTGCTCGTTCTAAACAATCAGAAACGCGCAGACGTCAGAACAACCCAAGCAAGTAACGCAATAACGACAACTCACCTCAATCTTCGTCTTCTCCACACTTGCCAACTCGAAATCCCCCTCCCTGATGCCCTTCGCAACCAACTTCCACAACTTCCTCGTCTCAAAATCACCCATCTCCCCACCCTCACCCCCAGCAACAGCAGTAACCTCCTCCTTCGGCCCCGTAACATCATGGAAAAACTCAGCCCCGCCCTTCACACCACCCTTTATGAACTTGCTCGTCGTATGCCACGTCCCCTCAACAACATGCTCACGATTCRCTCCTCCACGTCCAGGTTCAGGTGAAAGGACAGCTTTGAAGGAGTGGCTTTTGCCGGAGAAGTAGCCTTTGCCTTTGTATTCGATGTTACAGATGTACCCGCCGCCGATGATGTAGGACGTTTCGCAGAGCTCGATATATGGGGATCCGTACCAGATACCGTCGATGCGGAGGCGAGGAAGCGTAATGAGATATTCAGTAGTCGACGTAGGTGTCTTCACCGTCAAAATGGCGTGTCCGATCTGCTTCACGATGATCGCACCACCTAAGACATGTGAACAATCGAATCAAGGACGACGTCCAAGAACACCAAACATACCACTGAAACTCGTCTTCTGCGCATTATGCCCCACCAATTTCAGCCCCTTTGACTTGTTCTCAATAACATACGCGGTGATGGGAGGATGATGCGAGACCTGCTCTACAAGCAGATCCGTCTGGCCGCGCCCATTCTTGTTCGGCCACTGCCCATAAAACAACCTGTCATGCCACGCAGAAGACGCGTAATTAAGCTCCAAAAATAGTGACAACGTGTACGCCCACTTACTCGCCGAGAACAGGGTTAAGTGGCCTATGCAAAGCAGATAGAATGAGATGGAGGTGTCTGAATAAACAAGAAGGGTCACGTACTTCTTTTCAGAGCCCATGGTATCGTTACGAGATGTATATTGACCTTTGAGCGTGCTCTACACCATGGCGCAATCAAAACCAATTGGTACCCCAAGAAACGAAGTGAAGGACCCACAATAAACCAACGAAGCACCGCCAACGCCCTGTCCTCATCATTCTTCGCGTCCGCAATAGCAGAGAAGAGTTCCGGCCGTTCACACCAATACGCTGTAAAAGAACACACCAATTCAACTCAATCACCCCAAAAAGGACATCCAAGAAAAACAGAAACGCACCAGGGAACTCCGTCAACGATACTGGGGACAAAATGAACGGTGGCGCCGTCATCGACGACAGATCCCCCGAGAACGAGGCAATGCTACAGCGCAAATAAAATCATTTCAGTCAACTATACATCGTAGACGGTTAGARGTGARRRGAGCACTCACGATTTGACGAACGAGGTCCAGCTACCTCTTTGCGCAGCAGGTACAGCCTAAKCGAGCATCTCGTCAACAGACAGATCTTCAACTCTCCTTGCTCATCGCCGCGCTCTCAACGTCGACAAAGCACACAACCACCAAATGGCCACCCTCTAGACCATCCACAAAAAGACGCCAGATCATCCGCGCAAAACCCAAAAAGTCGACTTACATCTCCGGCTTGCTCAGACATTCTAACACAGTTATTTCAAGGTTTCCGAGACTAAAGACAATTTGYAGAGATCGTTCAGCGAAGCGGCGTATWGGTGTTCGTGAGCAGATGAGWGTAAGATAACGRGGARTGGRAYGYRGTCAAGATGGAWGGAANGAAGAAGGAAAGAAAAGCTATGTGGCGGTCGGGCTGTTGGGGTGATTGCCCAATAATTAATCGGTGATGTAATCCCACGTGCTCATCGCGCCCGTTTCAACGCCKTCGGCAGTGTCTCGCTGCCCGAGTAAATTCGCAACACCATTGTTATATCTAAYAATCATTCTACAGAAAGGATTCAATACATCAAGAGCGGGCTGCTCGAATGTACAACACTTCCGTGACGAACTACAAAAGGCACCGCGATGGTATATATAAGTATCTTATAAACGGACGCGCAACCGAATCACACAAGTCAAATGACACAGTGGAGAAGAAAAAAGAGTTACGAAGGAAGGGAGAGCAAGTAYGGATAGCAGCAAGCACAACCTGGGGTTCGGCGGATCGATAATGTACACAGGGCGATTCGGAGCATAAAAGAGAGTTAGAAAGTCGAGAGAGAGANAANGATTAATCCCAGTGGCCTCCGAGGTGCAATACCAGGTATAAAGAATAAGTTAGTCATCGTCTTCGTCGTCGTCGTCCTTCTTCTCCTCGTCTTCACCGCTGCCCTCGCTCTTCTTGCGGTCCTGCACACAGAGAACAAGTAAGCAGACGCACCACAGACGGAAAAATCAACATGGAACACGTACATCATATGCGCTCTTCTCTTCCTCAGCCCGGGCCTTATCGCGTGTAGCCTGGTCGACATAGGGCTTCTTCTCGTCGTCGTCCATCTCTTTCCACTTGGCTCCGAGGAGCTTACCAACTTCGCCTGCAACAACTCATGAGCATGGCTAGACGAACGAACCGGGGTARGGTACGTACCGAACCCAGCGTCGGGGTTTTCAGCCTTGATTCTCTCGCGCCAGTCCTGGCTGAAGAACATGTAGGCGGAGAGAGCGCGTTTGGGGGCCTTGGGGTCCTTTTTGGCTTTTCTCGAGGGTTTTTCAGACCGGGCGGCGGCCTTGCGTGTCTAGAACGGCGTAAGGTGAGTATATGGCAAAGACAACGATGAAAAGGTGAGTAATGAGGGTATTCGGTTGGTTGGGCGCAAGTAGAAGACAATCCAGGCAAGAATTGCTAGCAGAAGGTGCATATATGCGCCTCATCGTACTCGACGACGACGACGCAAGTGAGACATTGTCTACCCTGAGCTCAACGGCCCCGACGACGACGTGATGGGCCGAGAAGGAATATGTATGCGCTTGRGAATCCAGCAACCCAACCTCTCTCTGCGAAAAGTTGGGTTTCTGAAACCTCAACAGCAATTCCAACCATGAACTCCCCAAGTTGAAAACGGCGAAAAAAGCACAAAAATGAGAAATCGGAGCTCACTTTGGTTTTAGTAGCTTCCTTAGGCATCTGTACAGAGCAAAAACAAGCTGGAGTCAGCCAACGATCAACATATAACGGCCATCGACAAGGGCAACGACACGTCAATCCAACTTGAGACGGAGTGTCCGGGTGCTCGTTGACGGTTGAGGGCGATGAGGAAGGCTGAGGAAAGCGCGTCGCGTCCGTGGGACCAAACAAACAACGCGCTCTCTGGGCTCCTCATATGCCGGTCGCTGCCTCCAACGACGACGACGGCCCCCAAGAACATCGAAACCAGTGCCAGCGACGTCGGATGAACCAGAAGAACATACCTCTGCTAATAATCAAGGGAAAAGGAAGTGGTGCTGAGGATTTGAATTTTCTTAGGCGGGAGCGCAGTAGGCCAGGCGTATAACAGGCAGCCAAAATCGCAGTAGGGCAATTTCAGTGCAGGAGTTGGCAGTGTGAGGGGGCGCTGGGCTGCCCTCTTAGCCGTACACCCCCCTCCTTTTTGCTGGTGGGAATTTTCACCTGTTTGGTTTCAATTTCCGCTGTGATGCCGTTCGGCCGAGGTTTATCCACAGCGCACGGACCCCTCTGACAAGGCTCCGATTCAATTCTACAGGGGGATCAATGGCTGAGCTGCAAAGTTCAACATCCGTCCACCCCCTCAATAATTAAACGACCACTGTGTCCATATTCTCGGGATGTGTTGCTCGAAATCCAGTTGCGCCCATTCTCCGTCTTTCGGCAGCGGTTTGAAAAACTTCGCGTGATGATCTTATTCCCATTAGACTTGATGATCCTCGTTGACTCTACCGCATTGGCTCACAGAAGAATCGCCTTCACTTTTGATGGCTACACCTACTACCACTACTACTCCACGACACCTGAGCACAGCTTGGACTCGGGCTTTGGTCTACGCTGGCCTCAATTCAACTTCTGTCGTTGAACAAACTTTGTCTCCGCTGGTCACCGTCTTTTTGTTGGGTTTATTTGCTGGTAGCCCCGGACCATGAGGCAATGACTTGGATCAAATACTGAGATATTCTTCTCACAGATACTGGCTCGCAAGCTACATTCTGGCTAAACAACCCAATTCTACAAAGGACTATAAAANTGCGAAAACCAGGCGAAAACGGCAGGGACACTAGATCTCAGACAAACAGACTCTAGTCCCTCTAGCGTTTCCCTATGCGTCGAAGTGCGCCAATTTCTTCCAACCTAGGCCCTGCCGTCCCGAGACACAAGTCTCCAGATCCCCGCAACCACCCTTCCCTCACCAAGGTAGATCATACCCAGGTCATCAGCGTCGTATTATTCCCTCCCCGCTGATAGGCGACTCTAGGTCAGCCCAACAAAGATGTACATTGCAACAATGCATATCTGACAGACTGAGACACCCCTGGGACGAGGGTTCAGCCTTCACGGGATCCAGCGGGTCAACAACACCTCTCCTTCCACGATCTGCAATAGCTCAGGCTCAAGCCGTCCCGGAGCAAAACTGGTCGAACATGTGTGTACTCTGTGGAGGGATAGACTACGCAACAACTGGCTTTATACATTTCAGAAGGAGCCTCTCGCTTTTGTCCATTTCGATAAATGGGCACTGCTCTTGCGCCTTCCGGGTACATGGTCGATCACTCTGACTTTTGGTGGCTGAGTCGTCTTTTTTCCGCCTTCAATGCATATTCGTCCGGCCGGAAGATCCTCACCTATTCGCTTACGCCTTATGGCTTAGCCGGTAGACTCGTACGTCACCTTGCTTGTCCGCCGACCTCACCGAGCATTTGGCGCAAGTCAGCCATCTGAGCCCATCAGATGAGCTATAGATCGTCGTTGGTGAAGTCAATGTTGGGGTGGTGTTGAAAGCGCAGCGATGCAAAATTCCCGATTCCAGATATCCCTCGAGCGCAGCCAGGGTCCGTTTCTTTCGAGAGCCCGTCTGAGGTTGAGCGTCAGTCTCGACAACGACATCGACATCCACTTAGGTCGATATGTCGAGGGTCCACAGAGTATGGCTGAGTCACAGTGTCCAGCAGCGTCGGGTCAGTTGATCCAGTTCCAAGAGTCACCGAGGCCATTTCTCGCTCCGCTGGTTTGATGATGTTTCCTTTCGGATTCCGAGTCGAATTCGTACCGAAGGGGGCTTACGACGGAGACAGATTCCTCACGCTCAGATTCGCGCCCGCGCTTAGTAGGGATAGCTATGGATGATCATCCGGTCCCAGCAGTCTGAGCATCTAGGAGATGTGTCCTCTGAGGCGCGACGAGGTAGTTGTGAGCATCTTCAAGGTATGCGATTATTCGAAGACTGGGCTTGGTACTGGAGTGATGTTAGGAAGCTGAAATGGTGGTGGTTGGAAAAAGAGTTAGAATATCAGGAATCTGAATTGATGCTTACTTCCTGGAATTCTGGCAAAGGACATCTTCGGCCCGAGCACGTGCGCCCGGGCAACGGGCGGAGAACATTCCGTCGTTGGTCCCTTTGCACTATGGTCCTACCGACGCTCCATATCGACCTGATTCATTCGCTCTTTGACATTGCCTCTCATGTCCTTGGTGTGCTTGATGAATGACACCAGTCCTGTCACACTAGCGCGTTCTAGGACCCCCATCCCATCTCAAGGGGGCAAACGGAGGGTAATGGACCTACAACCACAACGCCAAGCTCCCTGCTGGGAGAAGGAAATTATTTGATTGTTCCAACCCTCACTGCAGAGATCTTAGTTCTGCCTGCGAAATGCAACAACAAGGTCGTCAACAAGCATCGCCCGGCTATCAATGCTATAGTTGGGCACGGCAAGTAGGTAGCTAGGAGGCTCTGCTCAATGTAGCCTCGATAGTAATTGTGTGCTCATTGGGAGCGAATAAGTTGGCTACGAGATTAAGAGTCTGGACTCTGGACAGACCGCCAGCCTTGTGAGTTCTCTAATCTCTCCCTCCTAACCTCTAGGTGTCCCGAATTGCTTCCGTGCATGCGTGGAAGCAGCACATGCGCAATATTGCCTACATCCGCGACGCCAGCCAACAACGATTCTTAATTGACCTCATGCCTGACAAGGGTGACGCGCTGTCGATGTGGTGTCCGTGGGTGAACTCATGACAATGGGAGCCTGGCAAATGCAATGCCTTGCTGATGTTTGCAAGATGAGACCGCAGCCAATGAACTTCGGTGAGTTGATACAAGTTGAAGACGACAGCGCGTGTGTGCTTACTCTCATCCTCCCTGTCTTTCAGTCTTCCCTCCAAGGCTCCCTCCTATATCCCGTCGTTTCATTCCCCCACTAGTGTCTCCACGCTCCCGAAGATGACACGAATGACATCCACAATCCAATTGGAGTCTTCAAGATCTGAGAAAATAATGCCCAATTCAAAGGTAGTGTGACCACAAAATGGGGAGCTGGGAGCATTGGGTGCGCGAACAATGTGCAACTATGTCAAGAACATGATAAGCGATATCAAAACAGCATCGAAGGTGATTCTTTCTATCATTGTGATGAGGAATCTTCTACTCAAGTATATAAATGCCGTCACAATCCAGCAGGCTCTTCCAAAGTCCCATATCTATCGGGGAGCGATGGTGATGCACCTGTCTACCAGTACGGCAGCATTTTCTACCCCCAAACCTCACGGTATCCCGTCCCACGCCTCTACTATTAGGGCTAAGGTTACGATAGGGCTGAGCGCATTGGAAGAGGCTAACACAATAACTTTGGGTTCGTATCACAATCCATTGATCACCGTGAGCGCTGTTCACTTCGGAAAGATGCCTGCTCTAATTCCGTTTTATCGGTCGTAAATGCTGCGCGTCACCGTGATCCATACCTCGACCTTACTTAAGCTTGACATACAATCCTACTTTCTCGTGTCCACTGGCTCAAGCCCGGAACCTACGCATCATGGGAGCACTGCACCCTTACCGGGGTTATGGGAGCCAATAGGCCTACATTGAGCAACTTCGAAGCAATCAATTCGCGAGCGCACCAAGTAAATCCCGTAACGTCTCGTACACGATGACAACTCGTAAGCAGCTGTCACTCGGCTATCACTCTTTGTGGGTGCATATGATGCTCATATAAAATCTTGCTTCTGGCGATGTGCTACCTTGCACGATTCATTTGCCCCCAGAAATGCTGGACATCAATCTCCTTCGATATCTCGAATCTCCCACCTTCTTTCCTGTCGCTCTTGCTTGCTTATTTTTATACCTGAGTCTTGTAGGGCGTCTCCGATGGCGACGATATCACAAGATTCATGCTAAATACGGAAGAAAGTTTCAAGAGGGGAGACTATCCGTCGAAGATGCTCAGGAGATAGTGCACCTTTGTGCGTTCTGGGATATGCCCGATATCTTAAGCTATGCACTCTCCTTTGCGACCGTTAAAACATATTCCATTGTAATGTCTCCTCTTCGCCTCTGCTTCTCTTCATGGGTAACATTATAGTACCATACCTTTGCAGCCCTCGATCACGAAGCTCCTATGGTCAACGAGGCAAATGAGTGACAAAGCCAACGTCCATCGACGTTATGCCGATGTTCGTCTGATTCTCGTGATAGAGCAAATGCCAACTTGACCTGACCCTCTCGCAAGACAGGTATTCTGACGTGTGCGTTTTGGGGCTCGACGCTCGCCCTCACCACTGCTAATTCCATGACAGACTCGATGATTGCTTGCCCTGTTTCACGAAATGCCCACTTCACCAATGCCCCGACCGACCCGAGATCGATGATCGCCTTGTCTAGGATCAACTGGATGCATGAGAAGTATCCTATCGTAAGTCTTCCGTTGCACCTATGTGACACCTAAGTTGGTTGATTCGGCCCCTCCAGCACAACGATAACTACTTGTATACATTGTCGCTCTATATTCTGGAAACCATCGTTCGGCTCTCTCTTATTTCTCTCTGTGCGTCCAACTGATGAACAACCCTCTCATAGGCCTGGACGGACAGATACGGATGGCGTAAACTATCTCATATGGAGCAAGAGGTTTGTGTCGGTGTTCTAAACTTAGTGTATACCGTATCTAAGTATACCTGTTCTATCTATGGTCACCATCTCACCTAGGCCCTGTTGATCTTCTGGTCCGAGATCGGGAAGCGGATGAACATTAAAGACATTCCCAAGACGCTAGAGGAACTGAAAACATGGTCGAAGGTATGCCCCCTAACCCCCATCGCTCTCCTTTGTCAACCCCTTGACATGTTCCTCCCAATCAGAGCTACGAACCAAGAGCACGCTCGCGGGCCATAACAAACAAAAACCTCGTCGATTTCACCTACGACACAGGCGCATCAGCTTACCCGCGCTTACTTGGTATTCGCAGGTTCTACAGAGGTCTCCTCGTTTGCTTTCTTGACGAAGAGTGTCGCTTGTTTACCATGTTCATTCATTTTTCCGTCAGCCCGCGTTTTCGTTATTAATGTACCTATCTCTAGGCAACCGAAGCAGCCATGGTACATTCACACCCTCGGAGCTTGCGTCCTACATGGTATGAAGTACTACAACCGCTATCTTGCGTTTCCCCGTCTCCGACCTTCGACGCTTGTACCGCTTGAACCCCCAGCGGTCCGAGAAGACGACGAACTCAGAATGCACCCAACGACGTAAGTGCTTTGCGGCTCGACTAAAGACTACTCTGAGATGTCCTGTCCTATATAAAGATATGAATTCTTCCCTTGGTACAAAGCAGAGGGAAGAGGCTTAGACTGGTTACAAGACTCCTTACTTTACTGGCTCGATCTTCGTGGCTCGACACCCGGCAAGGACCTCATGTCCCAGGGATATCGTCTAGAGGAAGTGGTATGTCAACCTTTGTCTTGTACTTGGAATCGGCATCGTTTGATACTTTATAGGGCCCGCCAAGATGGGAAAAATGTGAGTACTGTGCATCGTTTGATGAGAAAGCATTGATTTAACCATGCTTGTGTGGTAGCTGGCCATGATGAGGTCTTTAGTGCTGCGGAGTCTATGTTTGGTTGTCCCATTGAAGCACCTTGGAAGCCGGCTTCCAAGAGCGAATAGTTCCATGCGATTCGGCTATGTCGCCTTGTACGCTCATGTTCAATGCCATGAATGATACATATTGTGTAGTATTGGTGAGACCTCGATGAGATATTCGATGGATTGCTTATTAACTTCCCGCGGATAAAAGCTCGTCGTAGCTAGGTGGATTGGGTGGCAATGCCGGGTCGACCGTGTTCGATGTGATCCTCGATACCGAAGGATGTGTACCCATTGTCGGCGTGGCACCCCTTTTCGAATCAGCATTCCTTGTCGGAGTGGCCTGCATCAAATAGTTCAACGAGAGCTCCGGCTTGTGGATGAGGAAACGCTGACTTCACTTCCAGTTATGTAGTTGTAAGGGCGCGCAAACTCTGATGCATTTGACACCCCGTCCTCGATTGCAGACCCAGAAGACACCTTCCAATGCATCTTACCTCTCTCTTGTCGTCTCCTCCAAATAATAAGCAGCAAAGATACCACAAACACGGACGCTACCACACTGATGACGAGGGCCGCAATATTTCCTGTGGATAATTGTTTCGTTTCGCCAGCGAGTTCTGAGCGTTGGGTAGGCGCAAAAGGCGGGACCGCAGTCAGCGGTAGACCGTTAGACGGAGGATTATCCGGCGAGCTGGTGGCTTGGGAGGGATCTCTTGGCGCAGACGTCGCGGCGATACTCGTAGGTATCGCAGTACGGGCAACAGCTCTATGAAAGGGGTTCATAGGGATAGAACAGGAGGCGAAGGTAGGGAGACGTACACGGCTTTCCCTACGCTTGCATAGTCTATCGTCAAGCTACGCCCAGCTACGGCAGGTGAGTTCACCAGCTTCAAGATATGGATCCCGGGACCCAGGTTATCCGTAAAGTACAGCGGTGTTTGGGGCACATATTCGGCAACGGTGGCGTTGAAGGCTTGGGGTGACCCTCCATCCATTTGCACGGTGTATTCACCAGCTCCTGGGTCGACAGAGCCAAACACCATCACCGAGTCACCCTACAAATGCATCAACATCCAAATTTCGTGAGCTGATAAAGTTCTATGCCCACGGTGAACATGAGAGAAGCTGAGGCATCAGATGAGTTCGTCGTACTAATGATAACTTCAGGAGCTAATCGGCATGAAAGTTAAGAATGGTCGGTCACCTTGTGGTTGAAGTATTTGTGCGTGGAAGGGAGACCCGCACCCAAGCTGATGACGGTCGAAAGTCGAACTGCGGACTGGTTTGAGGCACGATGGTTTGCTGGATGATATCCACCTGGTCGGGCGTTGTGGTAGGCCCAGCGACTTCTGATGTCCATGTAATCTGAAATGAAGTCAAACGACTAGCAAGTAAACCCGATGAAGACCATAGGGCCTATTGGGACGCACGAAGTCGATATCAAGGAAAGGTTTGTTGTCTTCTGTCCGTCTATTTGTGATAGTGACAGAGTGCGGACCAGGCTGAAGCTGGCTTGCGGCAAAGAGGGGTACCTGGAATTCAGGTGGGATAGCTAGCCCATCGAATGTCTGCACTGCACCATCTAAGGTGACTTCGTATAATCCTCCAAGACGATATATACGTGAGTACCACGATCGAGCTGGTCCGTCAACGTCCACCGCGAACTCACCGTGATTAAATCGTTTGGCACCAAAAATCCAAATGGCAGTCCCGTTAAAATCGAAAGAAGCTGACGCCGAAGCGTTGGTGGTAAGGGTGAACGTTCCACCGTTGCTGTACCTAGGAGGGGCGCAAGGAACATTAACGTCTCGACACAGGGTAAGAACTGAGTACTGAGCACTGAGTACCAACCTCCCAGCATCAGAATCATCTAGAAGTCGGGCCCCAAGAATCCAGTCACCAGGTGGATCATACCGAATAAGCGGACTACGATCGTCGATAGTGAAGTTCATCACAACCATGGCCTCCGGCGAGCAAAATCAAGACCAAAAAGAAAGAGCAGAGAGGTTTTGAAAAGGCTGGGCTCCAGGCTCCAGCGAAATGAGAGAGACCGGACGGGAGAAGAGAGAGAGAAGTAAGACGTGAGCGCACCTTGCTGCTACTTAGCACGGGGCTTGGGAAACATGTACTTGGGTATATATTAATAGCCATCTGAACTCTCTTGTTGATGCATGCAGAGGTTGATAGCATCAACAGCGTCCACGCCAGCGATGACACCCTGAAACGTTCGTGTGTAAAGCCCGGAATAGAGTAATAGCATGATGAATCCAACCCGAAACTCAGTTGACACTGGGGTAGATGACAACGGTAAGTAGTGCTATGAAGCCCTTGTTGAAGGGGACAACTTAGCTTGTCTACACTGATCATCTACACCGATGTCAGCTAGACACATAGCGCTGAGACAGATACGCGTACCTGGTACCACAGCTGTTTAGCGGTAACGTGTAACCTGTGAATTTGATGATACTGAATCTGATGAGATGATGGTATTAAGCGAGCCGGTGAACTTTCCAAGGGAAAAGGCATATTATCATTGTCGAGCGCCAGACAATGCCTTGATGTGGATCGTAGTCAAACAACAAAAAANGAAATAAAGATAGAAGATTTCAAAGGTTGCGCCGTAACGATACGATAAAAGAAAACCTCGGCCTCCCGTACATTACTGTGACGCCGTAAGAGGATGTTATGCTTACAAGGAGCTGGACGTACCAAGTCAATCGAACGAACAAAGACGTTGATACGGATACACGAGCTCCCCCTCCTCAGCGTCCTCCCTCTTCCTCTTCTTCGGGCTGCCATCCTCGTGACTCAGAACCTCAATCTGCAGGTCCTGGACGATCACCTTCAAGCGCGACCTTAACGACTCTTGAGAATCCTGACTTTCCTTCAACTCCTGCTCGAGCGCGCTCATTCGCTCATTCACCTCAAACTCCCTGAGTCGCGCACGTTCTTGCAACTCTTGACTTTCCCTCAGCTTCTGCTGCCCGAGCATCCAAATCTGCTCCTTCAACTCGTCCTCATTGGCTTGGGCGCGTTCTCGATACTCTTGACTCTCCTTCAACTGCTGCTCCAGCACACAGATTCGCTCCGTCATTTCGTCTTCCCTAATTTGAGCGCGTTCTTGGCTTTCCTGCAACTTCTGCTCGAGCACGCGACTTCTGTCTATTTGGTCCTCCTTGGCTAGAGCGCGTCCTTGTTCGGCCATCAACTCCTTCAGATGACAGTCGCTGACCGTGCGTAGAGTCTGGAAGAACTTGACTTGGTTGTCAAGACACTGCATGACCGAGGGAGTAGTATCGGTAGGAAACAGGGTAGGACGTGGAGGCGGGTCGTCGTAGCTGGTCCTGAGGACATCATTGCCAATGTGAACTGATAACACCATGGCGTGAGGTAAAATAAGCTATCTGACAGACGTTTGCTACACACCTTGACCGGGCTCAAGGGTTGCTTCATTTGTGAAGTGTACTTCGCGATCTTTGTCCCTTGGCTGATCCGGGGTTGTTGAAGTTGAGGGAAAGTCCTGGTCTTCAAAAGAGGGTGTAATTGGTGTCACCGCCATTGCTCCTTGATCACGGTGAGTGGGGACAGGGGAAGCATAGCGTGCTGGTGGCGACGACCATATTGGGGATTCTGGTCGAGCATAGCGCGGCGAGCTGGGGGAGCATTGGGAACACTCCGTGGGTGAAGGAGAAGCTTGTGCGTTGGAATACGCCCCAGCGGGTACGACTCCTGGCGTTCTCTTCATTCGCCATTCGTACATCCAAGATTCGTAGAGCCTCTCGGTGATGTCGAATTTCTGCATGAAAAACGCCTTTCGGAAATCTCGCCTAGCAGAGCATGAGGACGCGATACAGTGATCGCAGTGGGTCGTGGTATAGTTAGAGAAGGTGCAAGCATATCCATGACTTTCGCAGCGCGTGCATGTCTAGAGTGCATTCAACCTCAATGACAAACTACCGAAGTATGTGGATAGCTTACCCAACCATTCAGGTCAATCCAGCTGTGGAAATCGGCGGCGTTGCACCAGCTCGAGCGAAGGAGAGCTTCGGCCTGTCGCTTTCGTTGATTCAGGCTCATTGAGATGAAGGTTAAGTATATGTTTTAGGCGCCCAACTTGACGGAACCTTCGCTTGCGCGAGCGTGGCGCGCCAGGATGACGGAGGCTGCCAGTTCAGGGGGAGAGCTGCGTGTCGATTCCGACTTGATTTCAACTCGAACTTGGTGCGAAATCAGAGCGAACAAAGGAGTAGGATGTTGTTTGTGATTGGGAAACTTTGCTCCAAGTCAGAGTCCAATGACCGTCGGGAGGAAGTGTATTGATGACTACTCACGGATTCCAATGTCCTGGTATAATCCGAGTTTGACTGCAATCGCGTTCCATACAATGTCTAGATTGTCGGATTTCGCCCATATTAGTAGCATAGAGGTGAGTGCAAAGTGGGCCACCGTCAACTACCCAGGGACGAAACGGTTATGAGCTTTTCATTGAATTTCTAGGCCATTGTTGAGGTTCTTTTGAGACGAAAGAAACATTTGCGACGTTGCGTATGAGGATGAGGCGGGAGTGGTAGCCAAGAGAAGGCGCGCTTCACAAGCGCTTCGGGAGTGCCACGACTGTCAGGGACGCGAACTTTCCGCCTCGTGATTCGTACGTGACCGCGAATCAAGGCACGTGTACTCAACAACTCTGCGCTCTGGATCCAGTGGGCTCTTCCTTTTCCATGTCATTTCCTTCTGGTCAGTCAAATTTCAGTCAATTCGGCCGACATGGAGGTGTGGAACCTTCGCACCTGAACATTATCTCACCTGACATGATGGGGACTCCAATCGGGGCTGGGGAAGTTAGAAGCAACCCGAAATTGAATCTGGCTTGCCGTAGCTTCTAGGTATATAAGAAACGGTACCTTTCCAGTTCCAAATCCTCCGATACTGAGAATCATGTCTGATGAACATTGTTCAAAGGACGCGGACACTTTCTACTCGGTCGTAGAGACCAAGAAGGTCGAACAACCGTCGGAGACCTCATCATTGAAAGAGAAAGCGCTTGTTCGCAAGCTGGATAGGCGCATCCTTCCCCTGGCATGCCTGCTCTATCTCTTTGCATGTCAGTCTCTTTCCCTAGGCTTTTGCTTTATTTTCTAATGTGCATGGATAGATTTGGATCGTAGTAATCTTGGGAATGCTCGCTTACAAGGCTTGCCTGCGGACGTCCTCGGCGGTGACCCTTCAGGAGTTTTATTTGATTGGGTGAATTCAGCCTTTTTCTTCTCATATGTGAGTAGCACGCACCTTCATCTGCCTTGCGATCTCAACCAGCGGACATACTAGATCCTCTGTCAAATCCCCGCGACTATCACATCAAAGCTGTTCTCTCCACGTCTCTGGATGGCATCTGCTGCAATCGGTTGGGGTTTAGCCTCAACGCTGATGGTCAGGACATGATATCTTTGAACGCCTCGTATTAACTCTGTTTATATAGTCCACAGGATACAATTTCGGTGGCCTTGTGGTCGCCCGTCTATTTTTAGGTATCTTTGAAGCCGGGTTCGGCCCTGGTATACCATTATATTTTTGTATGTGACTTCGTATCCGATTTAATGCTGAGGCTCATGAACTGGCGCGATCCATCTAGCGTTCTTCTACACGAAGTCCGAGATGGGTGTACGCATGGCGTACTGGTTTGGCTTCGCTGCTGTGGCTGGGGCTTTTGGTGGTCTCATCGCGTTTGGTATTCAACATGCCCATACGACCATAGAAAACTGGCGGCTTTTATTCATTGTGGAGGTAACAATTCAGTTCCCCATTTTTACGAGAACGTACTTGACCTCTTTCGCAGGGCGTTCCAGCGATGTTGCTTGGGGTCTTGACCATGTTCATCCTCCCGGATAGGCCAGAGTCGACATCGTTCTTCAACGAAGACGAACGGCGTATCGCCATTGACCGCATGAATCGGTCTACAAGTGGTGATGTCGGTGCAACGGTCAATAAAGGTGCGAATTAATTGAATGAGGATTCCGAGGTCTATCGCGGTTGCTCATAGATGACTTAGCTCATGTCGGCGCTGCTTTTCGCGACTGGAGGGTATGCCTTACACCTATTACTCGTATCATGATACTGAGGGAATTTCTCCTTATTCTTCATTTTCTATCCGCTAGGTTTACGTTGCTGGTGTCATCTACTTCGGACTCAACTGCGCTCTCGCGTCGATCTCGGCATTCCTTCCGACCATCATCCAAACTTTCGGAAATTGTACGACTAGGATCACCATCCTGTCAATTCCTTCAACGCTGATCATTCTTTGAATAGCCGCAGCGATATCCCAACTCCTGACGGTTCCACCGTATGCCGTTGCTGCAGTCGTCCTGGTCGGTTTCTCATATGCATCCGACAAATTGCAAACTCGCGGGATTTTCATGGCCATCGCTAGCTGTATTGGTGGTATAGGTTACCTGTGCGTTTTTTTTTTTCTTGTTCGTTAGATACCCCATCTCGTCTAAGATGCCTTTATCCCAAACTCGCAGTCTCCTCCTCACGGTTACATCAAACCAACGCGTTCGTTACTTTGCGACCTTCTGCATCACCAGCGGAACATATACTACCATCGGAATTATCATCGCTTGGTGTGAGTCCATAACGCAGCCAGCATTTATCCCTCGTACTGACTCAGGGTTCCCTATTCCATGTAGTCGCACATAACCTAGGATCCGAAACCAAAAGAGCTACTGGGATACCTATTTTCATGGCGATCGGACAGTGTGGCAGTATCCTTGGTTCTCACATCTTTCCTAGGTCAGAAGGTCCTCACTATACGTGCGTCCTTCTCTACTCTCCAATTTGCGATTCTCGCGTCCGTGCTTACCGTCCACCATCCATTCATCACGGTCGGCAGGAAAGGCTTCGCTAGTAAGTGCTGTCCTCTGACCGTTCGAATGATCTTGACCTCTAATCGGATTCGACATACTCATAGTCTCGTGTGCACTGGAATTTCTAGCTGCGTGTTGCGCGATTGTTCTGACTGTGCGTATCTGGTACTCTGTACAACCTTTCTTCCTTTGAATTCATCCGTACGACGTACCAGGTTTCTTATCGTCTGGAGAACTCGAGAAGAGACGAAAAGTATGGCGCCGCCTGCCCTGATGCTAAGGTTGATACCGCGCAGTTCGCTGACAAGGTAAGTATCCGCCACTTCCTAGATTCTGGTAATTGATCACGAGTGGGTTTTGATCCTATAGGCACCTATGTTTCGTTATGTACCGTAGATAAACGGGATAGGTCTCTGAATGACTCGGCTCGGTTGGAATCAGCGTCGGATGTCGGTCCATATAACGGTCCCATTTGTACGAGTTCCATAAGGACGGGAAGCAGTACAAGCAGGCAAGCTTTATGAACTCAGTGCGGGATCGTGGAGATCAAATCACTGACATTGGACGACTGAACGAAGGCCGGGATTGAGAAGCCTGCCTCTTCGGAGTGGTGCCATCAATGCGTAGGTTGAGCGCAAGCATCAAAAACGGTTCGCTGCCTTCCATCATGGGCCAGAGCATTGGATTCGGAATGACGTACCCTTTTTTACCGTTGAAGGGATCATCGATCTCTTGACTAAGTTTACGCGAAGCGCATCTCGTTTTCATGATTAGCGCCGAATCCGAACGCTTGCCATCTTGCACAACCATGGACCCGCAAGAACCCATTACAACAACGGACAGACTGGATGTCGCCCAATCCTTTCTGATGACAACAAACGAATCAACTTGCGGAGTTTCTTCGTCCTGACTTTGCCTCTGACCTATGTCACAGCAATCCTTGTAGCAAATGAACAAGCAATCTTTGGGTCTGTTCAATCCGTCTCGACATCAAACGAGTGTGTTGTTCGTTTCGCTCACTATCATGACCATCATGTCGAACATTTCGCTCTCATTCTCTACTTTAGTTCCATGCTACGTTTAAAACAGATGGAGATGCGCTCCAAATACAAGAAGCGACGCACCTGTCTTCAAGCACTTCACGCCGCAGCTGTAACTCAAGGCTTCAGGCAATAGGGAAGAAAGACGCAGATTTATTGAACACAAAAAACCAATATCTACGAACTATGACGGCAGGGTCTCTGGATCTCAGTCAACGGGATTCTTGAGCGGCAAAGCCTTCTCCTCAGACACCCCCGTGCCAAAGGCGCACCCGAAGACTGCCAACCCAGTCCCTGCCGTCATCTACATTCAAGGCCTCCAGACCCCCGCTACCTCTCCTGCCTCCCGACGGGTGGATCACCGAGTCTCATAAGTACCGTTGGCCCCTTGCCCACTGCTAGACGACCAGAAGCCAATCTAGCAAAGACACCGTTAGATGCCTGACAGGCTCATCCCACTCACGGGGGTGAGGAGATGGTCTTCACGGGTGCATGCGGGCCAACAATACCTCAACTGGATGTCCAGCGTGGGGCGAGTGACGGAATCGCCACCTACACAAGAGTAGCCACGGTTTACATCTGGTCAGCTATGTATGTACATCAGTGAGGAAGATAGCACGACACACCTATTGACTTTATACCTTTTCTCCCAGAGTGGCGCTGCCAAATTCCACGGCGGTTGTTGATTTTGTGCAGGAGTCAAACACGACACCGCCTTGGGGCTGAATAGGAATGAACGCGACGCGTCCGAGCACATGATCGATCGATCGCGCCGTGTGCAACGTGACAGTCTAAATTCCACACAGGCAGCACCCAGCGGCTTCGGTTCATGTTTGGATGAGAAGAGATAAGGCCTCATATCTCAGCTCAAGGATTTCCTCGCCTGTTGTACGCGTTGGATAAGCTCGCCTTCGCTACCTTGGTCTCTTGTACATTGCATGGACAAAATGCCCTACTTGTACTCGTATTTTCCATGGGGTTTCTTACATACAGATAGAGGGCGCTGGAAACCAGGATCAAAGGTACACGTCAAATTATACAGCGATGCTAACAATCAACGTTTGTCGTCTGCATTGTCACCAGTGCCGCACGTAGTAATATATCGTATACGGTAGTTACCGTAAGTGAGTGATACATTATTGTCGGTAGTTCGTTTTCGAGTGATATATCACCTCACTGCTTGGGGAATTGGGGACGCTTGGCGTTACATAAGCTCCTCGGGCCTGGGGGCAGCCACGGAGAAACGGCGACATGAACTGGCTATAAATATACACATGTATTCTCGAGGCAAATATGCTTTTCGGGATGGGACAATTGATCAGCGGACATAGTTCTCGGAGACTTGAGATGCTATGTTACTTGCCAGATATGTCGGAAAAGCCGATACACCCAGGCACTCGACTCTTCGTTGCCTCTTCAAGGTCCTATTGTAGGATGTGGCTGTCTCTAGAGTTCTCTTGGACATACTAGCTTGATGAGGTCGGAAGAAATGATCTACATGCATGCGTGAATGCCATTGAGCTTGAGAAAGAGGGAGGGGAGGCTCCAAGTTGGTGTGCTTCTTTCATGAATCAGCGCATGTGTAGAGAGTCCTGGCTTGTTTATCAGCGATCAATGTCGGTGATGTCCGTTGAGGCCAAGTGTCCGTAGCACGGTACACGGCGAGAATTGAGTAGCATCAAGATGGATGATGTGAATATTTGGACGGGTACTAGTAAGTAGTGAGGGAAAACGAAGGGGAAACGGCGCCAGCGTGCTTCAACGCGCTGGAGCACGTGACACCCTGAGCAAATAGGAGTCAACCTAAATATCGTCTTTTGAGCACGGACTCGGTGCTTTCACGGCCAGTGGATGTTGACATATACCTTCAAAGCACATTAGCTTGTGATGAAAGTGATTTGAGGTGGGTAACTGGTGCGGAAACTGAGATATCGAATAAAAGTAAGCTTTCCTTAAAGGTCAGACTTTGAATTTCGTCTCAACTCGTGCTTTCCTTAGATACCCACTTAGTATGTGAGACTTCGACAGGCTGCAGCCCGCCAAATATCAAATTTGGAAACTTTGATAACTCTTGAATATATCAAGAATATATTTGATCTCATCATTAATCGATTGTTCTTCGAGGTATCTGGTCCCCAGTCAGGCTGGTGCATTTACGTTCATGTTCTGCAACGAGCGCCTATCTACCGCTTGGTCATTCCACTGATGTTCATCCACTCAGTATCTTTGCAGCGGTCAGATCTCCCCTTCCGAGCGGCCTTCTGTTGGGGTAGCACAGCCTTAACTTGCTTGCAACCCAAGGGACATTGGAAACTCCCCTGCAATCGTGTCCCCAAATTCTCTCACCCAATCGACAACCAATCGACAGATCCTAGACGCATCGTCATCTGGCCACTTCCCGAAAGCCCGACGAGGCTTCCTCCCTCCGTCAATCTATTTTCTCGCAGGCTCACACCATCGTCGCTCCTGCTGTTCTGTCACTCTCAGGGGATGCGCGCCGTCTCGCAGTCACTAATGTCACGTCATCAAGGGAGCAGTGATATGTGTTTGCCAGTGCAAGCAAAGCATCCAAGACACGGGACGTCGGGATTGTACCCAGAGGTTCATAATAATATGTTTTCTGTCATGTTTGATGGAGGTGACATAGAAGCTCGACATCGAGCGGATCACGGGCCCTGCCATACTGTTTGTGACGTTCTCCGAGGCTTTGCGCCCATCAGCTCACCGGAGCGGCAGAATCTAGATGGGGTAAGTCCAATTTGACGTGATACATCATGATATATCATCTTTGAGCTCTACGGTAAGTACCCCCAACGATGTATCACTCATGAAGGGTAACTACCCCATTTTGATATATCAAAACGTCCAGATAGCCTGGCATTGTTATCGTATCGCGACGCCCACAAATCAAACCAGACCGAGCTCGGCGGTGGCTTATCCCAATGTTCCCTCCTCAAAATCCCACACATAGCAAGCGCCTCAAGCGGACTCAGCACCTCCAGTGTTTGATCCAGTATCGAATTCAAAACCAGCGATATCACAACGAAATGGGGTGGCCGCACCCCTCCTTTCCCGTTCCCGTTGGAGGAGAGGTAGCGTTCCTTGAACGTCTGAAGGAACGCGGGGTCTCGAAATGCGTGGTTGTTGAAAATGCCGGGGAAATCGGATTGCGAGTTGACGCTGATTCGCTTACTGGATGGGTGAGTGGTGTAATGGATTACTGGCATGTCGTCTGGATGTTGCAGCAGGTGCGTGGAGATTGCTCCACCCGCGGTCAAGGAGTAGGTGGCACGGTGGCGAAAGGCGGATTCCTGGTGCGCAAGCATGATGAGGCCTTTTGCGTTGTTTGATCGGATAAATGGATGAGTACCTAATGAGTTAAGTCAGGGAAAGGGATGTGTTTTGAGGATGTAGAAAAAGGGATTCAGGGAAGGTTTAGACTTACTTCCGCTAAGCTGTAAAAGATCACATGCGAATCGATGGTTTGAGCGATCGTGTCGTTGGCATGCTGACGAACAGTACTTGATAACATGACACCCCGAGCAGACTTGAAGCCGAGCATCTTCGCGCTTTGTTTTACACTGAAAACACGAAAATTCAGTCGTAATCATGATTCATGGGAGATCAATAATGCTGATAGTTTACCGTTGCACATTTGTCGATGATACTCCCAATATCACGATAGCCTTCATCATTCTTCAATTGAGCCCGTAGCACGGTATTCAGTTTGTTCCAAGGCAGCAACGATGGAACAAGGGAGGGTGAGTAGAGGCGTCGAGTGTAGCGAAAGACGGCTGGAAGGTGTATCGATAGCGACACAAGCGAGAGACAAGTTCGGTTCGTCCATTCGGCGGCTTCGGCGTTGTCATGAGGTATATATTCGTTCGGAGGGAGTCTAAGACGGAGGGTTGGGACTATCCCCGACCGGAGGGCATCCAGCCACGGCAGGTGATCCGTAGTCGCAGGGCACCAGAAGATGAACTGACAATACAGAACCACAACGATGTCAATTGCTCGGAGCACCTCTGCACTAGGTCGGCATTTTTGAATGCGTCGTTGGCAGTCTTTCAAGGTCCATTTAGTCACAGCAGTCAGCCGACGAACAAGGGTAGGAACTGGAACGTCCACGGAAAGCTTGCGGAAGGAACTTGAGCCCAGTGCTCCCAAGATTGTGCGCAAGGATTGCAGAAAACATTCGTAGACATCAGATGTTTGGCCTTGGTCCTCTTTTGCTTGTTGATAGGTCATCTCGAGGTCGGCTAGGAGGAGTTCAGCAAAAACAAGGGGTCCATGACACTTGTCGATAAAGCTCGTGACGCCGCGGTCATGGTCGTCCATGACGAAGATACTGACAAGGGCTGAAGAGAGTTCCCGGACGAGATACTGCCCCGCATCGGTTGGCTCCAGGTGAATAGGAATGAATCGTTGCCAAAGTTCGTAGACGCAGCTTCTCAGGGGGTCGTGTCGGTAGGCTTCCATCCCCAAAGCGTTTCCAGAGTCTTTGGTGAAGCCTAAGAACCCAACAAGGGTTTCGGGGACCTGGAAGACAAGAATGTCTGGTTGGGAAGCGTAATATTTGTGAAAATCGACGCCGGGTTGGTAGAAGAACCGTTGAATTAAGAGAAGCCAGCGGAACAGATTTTCATGGTGAGGTTTAAGAAGTGGATTCACTTTCGGGCTGCCTTTGCTGCCGGATGCCATCAACAACAGGGCGAGAGAGTTGAGTGATATCGCCGCAGATGCGACGTCCTCCCTGATCAATAATCCAGGCTCAGCGTTCAGAGTGTCGGGACATCTTGATGGTACACCAGCCAGAGCAACAAGTATCAATGTTGGGTACACAGGCTTGAGGCTTTCGGTGTAAAGGCTTGTTAAAAGCTTGTTCGAAGCCTTGATAGCATCGAGCGACTCCCCCGATGCTGCCTTGATTGCAGTGGACTAGATGTAAAGAAAAGTCAGGACAGGGATTGGGTGAGATAAGATGGAAATTCATGGAATTGACCTTGAACGGCTCAGGAAGGCTCAGTAATGGGGTGATGTTCATGGACGGACGTTGCCAACGGCCTGAGAGGGATGCGTCATCCCTGACGGAAGGAAAAGGCGGCATTCCCACGCCCCACCGCCAGGAGTCCCTTCTGAGCGAGGTTCGGGCAACCTAGGAACCAGGACCATGTATTGCGACAACGTTGAACGAATCCAAAATCAGAAACGGCTGAGAGAATTGTTTCTGCGGTATCAAAAACCAGTATTGATGAGTACACGCATTGACATGGGCTAGAACCATGTTCGACCTCACCAAATACACAGTCTTATTATACCAACGGTTCCCAAGCCGTCATTGAGGGCATCCTGTGGCTATTACAGGAATGGGAGACGTTAACGTTTATCCGATCAAATATTTAGCTGGGAAGATGGGAGAAAAGTAGTTGAGAATCAAGGCAGCCTAATGATAAGGGTCCGTCCCTTCAAGCTCCAAGGTTCCACAGTGCGGATAAGCATAACAGCGGCTTGGACAGACGAGAAGGGGGTGAGGGTGTTGAGTTCTCTTTGCATCAGGCATGGAGTCCGTTTGGGGCTATCCCGAACGTTGAGGAGATGAGTAAAGACATCATAGAAAAGGACAGAAAACACACCTGTGTCACGCTATGCGTGCATCTCTTGGTTCAGACTCGTCACTCCATACATCCACGTCTGCGATTACCCAGGCTCCAGATTAACAAATTTGGGGGAGAGGGAGAGTGTTTGATATTTGGCGAAGGGTGCCGGCGGCTAGCCGCTAGGGACTTCCCAGATCACTGACAGGTTCGACGACGCAGAGATAAATGGGAGCGCAATGGAAGAGGGACGATAAAACTCACCATACAAGGTTGAGGTGTATGGATCTCCTTATTTGATATGAGACATGATGCGAAGGCGGGGTGGGTTTGCGGAGGCCATCGCTAGTTCATCTCGTCGAAAATGGGCCAAAGATAGGTTGATACCATTCTCGTATGCGCATACTTGAAGATCGATCGATCGGTCCATGGCGGTCATGTGCTCGCACGCGTTGCGTTCATTCCTATTCAACCCCAAAGCGGTGTCGTGTTTGACTCCTGCCCAAAATCAACAAACATCGTGGAATTTGGCAGCGCCACTCTGGGAGGAAAAGTATAAAGTCAGCAGGTGCGTCGTGCTATCTTCCTCACTGATGTACATACATAGCTGATCAGATGTAAACCGTGGCTACTCTTGTGTAGGTGGCGATTCCGTCACTCGCCCCGCGCTGGACATCCAGTTGAGGTATTGTTGGCTCGCATGCACCCGTGAAGACCATCTCCTCACCCCCGTGAGTCGGATGAGCCTGTCAGGCATCTAACGGTGTCTTTGCTAGATTGGCTTCTGGTCGTCTAGCAGTGGGCAAGGGGCCAACGGTACCTACGAGACTCGGTGATCCACCCGTCGGGAGGCAAGAGAGGTAGCGGGGGTCTGGAGGCTTTGAATGTAGATGACGGCAGGGACTGGGTTGGCAGTCTTCGGGTGCGCCTTTGGCACGGGGGTGTCTGAGGAGAAGGCTTTGCCGCTCAAGAATCCCGTTGACTGAGATCCAGACACCCTGCCGTCATATTTCGTAGTTAGAGCTTTTCGTGTTCAATAAAACTTCGTCTTTCTTCCCAGTTGCATGAGTTACATTGCAGTGGAGAGCTTGATGACATGGATAGACGAGTCAAGGACTAGTCTCAGAGACTCGGAGCCTGGCATCCGACACATCTCTTCCATTTGCTTGACACACGGAAAGTCACTGAATTAGATAAGATGAGACCTTCAGGAAGAGTCAGAATGATACCTGAGTGAAACGGGTGCGTAACGCTGAGCTTTGCCAAGTTAACGAGGGGAAGCAAATCTAAGAAAGCCAAATGGGCCTTCATCATTGGAGACGCTTTGAGCCCTGTGAATGGATTGAATCATAGCCAGCCTTCCGCCGTTGGTACATGGTTGCGCAAGTTGTAGGTCAAGAGTCGTTAGGGCATTGCGAAGTGGGCGCTAAAGGCATGGTAAAGCGCCCGACTTGCACGGTTCTTCTCAAGTTCTCCCTTGGTTCTCCCTAGTTCTCCCCTCCAGATCCTACGCGATTTCTTTTGGAACACCCAATATGTACTTTTCGTCCTCATCCAAAACCAACCACTATGGGCGTTTGCCATAAAACCTCGATCGTTTAAACCGCATTCGAACTGTTTCTAAACCGTGTCTCAGCGCGTGATGTGAGGGAAACCTTTCATTGGTAGAGTTACACATGGAAGGAGGTAAATAGTCCTGTAGCGAGCTTTGTGGAATCATATCGTGAACGTCAATCCATCGAGCTCGGAGATGATTGCTTATCGGCCTTCCATGGGGCCATGTATGTTTCAAAGGTTGGATCGGTCAAAAGTCCACATGAGAGAAGTGTCGCCATCGATGCGTGGGTCGACCGCAAGCTTGGGGAAACGGTCAGCTATTGTGACACCTCCAAGCTGACCATGAGTGTGACCTACCCCTTGTTTTCCACTGAAATAATCATCCTTGAGCTTCAGACTCACCACTTTCTTGGCGGTATCAGCGGGACAAAGGCTGTAAGTGAGATCCCTATGTCAGCGAGCAGTGCAGGTCAAGAAGTGATCCAACTTACAAATACCCAGGGGCGTTACCATCCTTCTTGATCAAGATGAACTCGGAGGGTGTCTCATCTGCAACAAGCATATCAGAGTTGACTTTGATGGGAATCTTCCGATCATTCGATCCGGGAACAAACTTGAGCGTAAATTTGGCGGTTTCTCCCACATATTCGAGTTCAAACTACACCAAAGCGCTTAAGGATGGTGTCATCGAGGGACAAACGTTAAACCTTCAGACCTTGTGGAAATCAGAATAAGCGAGGCTTTCTCTGACAACTTTCCATCCACGAGTATCTTCAAGAACCCAGATATAAGTGCCCCGCGCGCGACAGTTTTGTATGGCATATATCCCAGCGGGGACTTCACGGTTTGCTTGTATCTTGTCGGCCCCCAAGATGATATACTTGTCGAAGAACCACATTTGGCTTTTCGCCAGCTACATGGAATGACCGACATTATTAGCGATATCTTGGTACAAGGAGGATGGACTCACGTCGCTGGGTTGTAAGGAAACCTAGACATTTGGATTATCATCAATGCAACATCGGGTTCTTCAATCACTTACAACATCGCCGCCATTCGCTTGCCCATCAGCAAAACCGGCCGACAAACGGGCTTCTTTGCTCGAAGAACTGGGAAGTTTGATCCTATAATATGCAAATTAAGCCGCGACCGAGGACACATAGTGGATCGAGCATGAGAAACGCACGACCAGAAGGAACCGCCGATGCTTTGGATCTCCCATTCGAACTCTTCAGCATTCGCAGTTATGAGATCGCCTTGGCTAAAATCAGGAGTGCCAGATGTCATGTATAAGCCACCTCCCGAGTTTCGGAGTGTGTATCGTCCGTTTGGTTTGCGGGCAACATGCCACTGAAGGAGCAAGACGCAGGCACTGAGAATGAGACTTGGCCTAAAGCGAGCAACGCACCCCTTGAAGATCACTTTGGAACTTGCTATCCTTGGGAGGGTCTTGAGGCTTGACGTATACTTGTGGTCGCGATTGGGTTCCATCTCGGCGTGGCGGCGCGAGATAATGTAAGCGTAAACGGGCCTCCAAGCGTTCGGATGCGGTAGTCCCCGTCAGCAAGGATCGAAGCCTCGGCCGGGTTAGAATTATCAGAGGGAACTGGGATGAAGTTCCACTTCTGAAAGTCTCGTGCTGGCTGGATATTTGATGTTTGATTTCAGCACAACGCAAGTGCAGACTCAATACCAGAGTTCATGCTTACCATAGCCGTTGTATATCCAATCTTTTGATTGTCTGGGTAGTTACCTACATGAAATCCAGGCCCATTATTAAACCTATGCAAATGAAAGGATGGCAGGCGTCAGCAATGTTTATAGACATCACGGAGGGCTAACCCACCCAAAGGTCCCATCATCATTGTGGGTGATGTAAAAGCTGACGCAATGGTTCTTGGTGTTGTAACCCACACCGGAGGAATTGATGTGGCCCAGGTAGAGATTGGACTCTGCAGCGCTACGGATGTAAAACTTGGAAGCACCGTCGGCTTCTAGATACCACTGGGAATGACGGCGTAATGAGAAACGATTCGGGACGGGTAGCTTGGTGTGGGCCTACCTGTTGACGTTTGTCATCTTTAAGAGGGCGAAGCACGACAAGTATGTTGGGAGTGAGGTCAGTTATTTCAATATACGAATGGAAATCGACACTCTGGATGCGATAGAGGATTCCTAGGAGGGGGGTCGACATCTTGCGAGTCGGAATGCTTCAGCTCTAGCTTGAGTTTGGTTTGAGCAAGAGAGGAGCTTTTATACCGAGCAAATCGATAGAGCAGCCTACCCCCAACTGATCCCATGACTAGTTAAGCAACAGGACATTTGCAACGGCGAGGTTTGGTCACGGCGACATTCAAGGGTCCTGCTCATGTTGCACTGGTTTAGAGATAGTAAAGACGCGGTGAAGAATAACTAACCAGGATTCGCTGATGAACACGACATCTGACAAAGTGTCATTAACGGCGATGATCTAAGACCGGAAAACATCCTTCAATACTGGATCCGGCTGTAATTTTTGGTCGCAGGGAGGTATGCCTGTGAGAAGGTCTGAAAGTGGCGCAACGGAAATGGTCAAGATCTAATTGAGGATGAATTGAGGAAGGTGCCACATCTCAGACGATTCCAGTAATAGGCCAGTGGTCACTCGACAACACACTCGTCCCAGAGCGTGCCAAACAGCGTACATCAGAGCCAGAAAAAATGCNGCCGTGCGAGAGTAGAAGACTATCCATTGAGTAGGATGCACCTGTCGCACCACGGCAGAAACCAAAGTGGGTTCTGCTGAACGACGAGCATGATGGTCACAGGTTTACCTTGCTTGCAAGGCATTGCAAGGTCCCCCCATGTTCAAAGGTTTCCTTATCTAGACGAGTCTAGACGTGTGGGAGCCGACACCGGCGATATCGGCCGTTAACGCCATTCTCGTCACCAGTGCTTAGTCAAGTAGTCAAGGCATGAAGCACCCCGACCTCCTCCTACTGGGCACCAACCGCAGGTTGGGCGGCGAGGTGCATAGACAAAAGCGCTACATGCAAATTTATTCACATCAACAGTCAAACTTCAGCTTCACCAACGTTGACAGTGATCAAAACGCTCCCAAAACGCTGCGCAAGCAAGGTACATACCTTAGCGCCAACGGCGATCGCTAGTACACAACTGGAACTTACGAATCTGGAAGCCACGCTTATGGTGTATCTTATCTTATCAAATTCCCATTCACACACTCACGCAGACAGTGTAGAAGCCTGGGCTGAGGATCCTGCGTCAAGAAGGGGAATTCCGAGGTGCCATTGATTTGGCTACCGTTAGTAAATAGATGACAAAACCACTCAAAGAAAACGGTTCAAAGACATTCATCATTCATATGATTTACACAAGGACAGGCGGTACAAACAGACAAACTTTCAGTACGGGACCGTGGAGGAGGTCATATCACGGTCATTGGACAATTGAACAAGGGCTCGAAGGGGTGCTTGAGACGTTGACTCATTGAAAGGTCCACATCAAAGAAGTGTCGCCATCGATGCGTGGGTCGATCGCAAGCTGCGAAAACGGTCAGCTATCATTTATTGTTGGGGAAGGCAATGAAATGGCATACTCCTTTCTTCCCATTGAAGGGATCATCCTTGAGCCTCATGCTCACCACTTTCTGAGTGGAGTCGGCGGGACAAATGCTGCGAGAATTGTAAACATATCAGCGAAAGGGAGGAGAGGGGAAAAAGACAACAACTTACAAATATCCTGGAGCGGTACCATCCGTCTTGATCAAGACGAATTCGGAGGGAGTTTCGTCTCCAATCAACATGCCAGCGTTGACTTTGACGGGGATCTTCATGACATTCGGCTCGCGAACATACTTCAGAATGAACTTGGCAGTATCTCCAACGTATTCAAGCTCGAACTTAGAAGCGTGTGATCAGAACAGGTGTCAATGAGAGGAAGTCATTTTATACCTTATAGATGGGCGCGAAATTGGTTGATTCGCTGATAATTTCCCAGCCGCGATTGTTCTTAGCCGTGACGTAGGTGTCGACAGTACGACAGTTCCTGATGACATACTTCCCAGCGGGGACTTCGCGGTTGGCTTGGGTCTTGTCGGCGCCCAGGGGGACATACTTGTCGAAGATCCAAATTTGGCTTTTCGCGAGCTACATGAGGTTATTAGTGGGATCTTGGAAATCATCAAGTTAGGTTACTTACGTCACTAGGTTACAGGGACACCTGAAATCGAGGAGATTAGCTTTGGGATGTGTGCACCGGCGATGGAGATATCAATACTCACAACATCACCGTTGTTAGCCTGTCCGTCAGCAAAGCCAGCAGATAATCCGGCTTCCTTTCCTAAGGAAATGGGAAGTTTGATCCTATAATACGAAATTGAGGTTACATGAGATGGATCGCGAAGAAAGACAAAGGTACGCACGACCACAAAGAGTTACCGATGCTTTGAAGATCCCATTCGAATTCGGTAGCCTTTGCGGTGAGAAGATCACCTTGGCTGGAATTGGGCGTACCAGAAGACATGTAGAGGCTACCGCCCGCATTCTGGAGCGTGTATCTTCCATTTGCCTTGCGGGTGACATGCCACTGGAAAGTAGAGATGGTGATGGTGATGGTGAAAACGGGCGAATCGAGCATTGAAATTGAAAGAGAACGTACCCTTTGGTGATCGGTCTGAATTTGATCATCCTTGGGAGGGTCCTGAGGCTTGACATATACTTGTGGTCGCATGTGAGTCCCATCTGCGGGGGCGCGAGACAGAGTCAGTGTGAAGGGGCCACCGAGCGTTCGGATGCGGTAATCCCCATCGGCAAGGATTGAAGTCCCAGTAGGGGTGCCAGAGGTAACCGGGATGAAGTTCCACTTCTGAGGGTCCAACGGCTAAACTTTCGGTGTCAGCAAAACGCGAGCGAAACCTAGACAAAATCTATGCATACGCTGGATGCAGAGTAGCCAACTTTCCGATTGTCTGTGGATGAGGTTACATAGAGATTGGTTCCATTGTTGAAGCTGTGTATAAAATGGAATGGGTTAGAAGCAGTCGTCGCGCATGTGTCTGAGAGCTTGTCCTGACCCATAAGTCCCGTCAGTATTGCGCGTGAAGTTGAAACTGACACAATTATTTTTGGTATTGTAATACACGAGGCCTGAATAGAGCTGGCCCAGGTAGAGATTGGAATCCGTGGCGCTACGGATGTAAAATTTGGAATCGCCATCAGGTTCCAAGTACCACTGTGAACGATGACATGAGTGAGGGTTCATAGGAAGTAGGCTGGAGTGCAAACCTGCTGGCGCTTGACATCTTTCAGAGGACGAAGCTCGACGACTGTGCTGGCGGTGAGATTAGGCATCTCAATATATGTCTGAAAATCGACATTCTGAATGCGATAGAGGATGCCGGGAACAGGAGTCGACATGACAATGGCGGATTCGTGCGTTGTGTCCCCAGCGAGCATGAGTGAAAAGATGTACTACGAACAAATATGAGATGAGCTTTTATACCGTGGAAATCGATAGAACGGCGTACTTCCAATTGGTTCAATGATAAGCGAAATGGTGGAGGCCGGAACTTTCATAACAGCGGAATAACGGTTACACTTGGGGGTTACCAGTTAATTGCACTGGTTTAGAACAGAAGAAAAAACCGTCAAGACGGTGCTTACAAGGATTAGTGGACGGACACGCCATCTGACAAGTTGTTATTCACGGCGATAATTTGCGGCCGGAAAACATCCATTGAATCCTTTGAATTCAATTCCTACCCGGACGTAAACTTGGATGACAACAGCGTATGTTTGTGGGAAGAAATTAATGGAAGCGAAGATGCAATTAGGGAAATGCATCCCTGGTGTCAGGCGCCACGTCTGAGCAAAGGCCAGGCGCGTCGTTGTGGCGTAGAACGTCGAAGCAGCATGGTGGAGGTAAGTGAGGATCACGTGGGTGAAAGTGGACGCGTCGAGTTCAAAGCGGTGTCCGATTTTAATTTTCGTTTTGGCACTTCTGTTGGATTTTAAGCAAATCACCGCAAACAATATCATTCGCATAAATCCAGAAGGCGTGGCTACGAATTCCCCATGGCGCAAACATGGTCGATCGGGTGTAACCCGCTATCAACCTTGCCTTTGCCTTGCTGGATCTCGAAGGGTTTGGAGCTATCGAACCCGTCTGTACCCTGGGAAGGCGTGAACCTGCATGGCCTCCATGTGGTTGATCGCGCCTGTCGGACGCACTGCTCGTCAGTGTGCTCTTTGTCAGGTTGACCTTTCGGTCTCCGGGCAGTGGGGTAGGGCAAGACAGTTCCCATAAATCTGGNAGGGGTTCACTTGGTGGAGGAGGGGGAGGTAGGCGTACGGGGAGCTGGAGGCCTTGGATGTTGGGAACGGCGGGGTCTGGGTCGCAAGTTTTCGGGCGCACCTTTGACGCTGGGGGAGTCGTGGGCTAGTACAAGAACCAGTCAGCTGAGATCTACTAGCCCCGCCGTTTCTGTTGCCGAACATACCTTTGTTCTGTACCTTAGTAGTGTTAGATACACAATATAGTTGATTTGGAAGATGAAACTCGGATGAATGCACGTTTTTGAGCCCCAAAGCGGGGTCATGTCCTTTTACTTGAGTCTTGGCCTCCTAATACACTGCGTCTCTTGAGTATCGCCGACAATAAGCGAGCTAAGGGCGAGCTTGACAGGAGTGTCAGCTGTGTTAGGGCGACCTGGGAGATTGACGATCACTCACCCGGACTCTGTGTCCAATGAAAGGCTGGCTTTCGAACGTCGTTGCCACAAGTTTCTGGGCAGAAAAAGCGGTCCAAGTAAAGTCAAATCGCAGACTACATGTTGGATCTGTAGTCGGAATCCACCGAGAGGAGATCAACTCCCATGCGTCAGACGATCAGTGAAGCCTTTCAAAATCCCAATCCAGGTCGTAGATCTTGAAACGGCGATGTCGTGACTTTGACATGAATACAGGTGTACAGATGAGGACAGTACGGCGACCGTCGAGGGCGTAAGGCGGTGTACGTGTACTTGTCTATGAAGTCAGACTTCTCCCGAAGCCCGAAGGTAACCACGTCGAAGGTTCGGAATTTCGTGATCGGCGAAAAAAGTCCAGCATGCTGGGATTAATCAAGTTGAAGGAGTTAAGATTCGAATCGCCTTCATCGTCGTCTGGCTCTCCTCAGCTTTTTGGACCATTCGTAGAAAGCTAAACCCTACGATGGGCCACAGAATCTTGTGACGAATAAGCTCGGAGCTGTTTATCGCGACGGCGAAACCAGTTAGAGAGCACTGGTATCCACCCCGCGTCGTTGTAGCTTGTGGCAGTGTCCTCTGGGAAGAACGAATTGTGCGGACGCTTGAGAGAGATTATTCCACGGCTGATGCGACGAACACGAGCTTCAGAAATCAATTAGTCTATAGTGGCCAAAAAGTTGTCTGGAAACGCACATGCCGTCAGCTGAGACTCATCCATCTGCCACGAATTATATGGTGTACGTTATGCTGGGCACGAGGAAGACTGAGTAAATCGACTGGAAGTTGGACGGGGTCGCGAACTGGAGCAGCAACGCTGCTTGACACCCTGACATATGAATACACAGACGGTCGGATGACCACACGCGTTGCTTTGTAGGTAGGGTCATATCTAAAAAATTACAAAGGACGAAGCAATCGTCAAAGTAAAACGAAGATGCGTAAACATATATCCAACATAACAATGATATAATACACAGTGAATTGTCACAGGGGGGCTCACCAACTCACAGGAAGAGCCGAAACACGCTTTACCCCTGCTTCAATGTAGCGCTGATAAGCTTCGTCGCAGATGGGTTCAAATTGTTCGTATGTGGGTTTCTTGTGCCTCTGGGTGATTCTTTGAATGCGATGTTTGTAGTGCTGCGCAGTCCGGAGCCAATCTCGGAGGAGTTTGTAGAAGGGTGCGAATGAAGGTGACATCCGCGGTTTCAACAAAGGAGTTGTCCACGCATCGAACACCGAACTTTTGGCACCAGCAACGATGGCGAGAGTATCGTCCCGCAGTTCAATCCACCAGGTTCGATCGGTATCGTTGAGCCTGTCCTTGCGCTCCAGTAATGCATAAAACAAGACCCAAACGAAGGACTCGAGATCGTCAAGTGGGAGGTGATGGAAGGTACGTTCACCCAATGTCTTCCATATCGTTAGGATGCGGTGAGCGATAAACGGTAGCGTACCCTGATACAAGTCAAAAGGGAATTTTGAGGAAGAAGAGTAAACTGACCGAACGCTGCGTTGAAGTTTCCGCCTCGCACCTCCATTCTCGCGCGGCGTCCCCGTCAGCCAAAACGGCGACACAACGCATATGCTTGGCAGTGACAATATTTTCGAGGCTAAATACATTTGTGAGCGATATCAAATGGCATAATCGGTGTCAAGTGCACCTACCCGGGGGGTATCGCACGCAACTCAGGTTTGGAAAGGAGGAGGATGTTTCCAATACTAACGTCACGGTGCACCATTTTGTTGATCTTGAAAATAGCGTAGTGTCCTAGAAGAAGTGGTTCGTTAGTTTTGAAGAAGACCTAGATCACGAAACTCACCTATCATGGCGTGAAGGATGGCTTTCCCCAGCTCTCGAGGTCCTCGCGCGAAATGCAATGGGCGGCCATGGGTCTCGAAGAATATGTGACGATGAATTCGTTCCTCTGGGGCTTGCGTTCCGTTACCGTCTCCAAATATATTCCAGTGTGTAGCGTCGGACGGAATAGTGAGCCGCTCTGCATCATGCACATGGAGGATCCTGACAACGCCAATGTACTTGTCCAGGGAAGCAAAGACATCCATTTCAGAGGGTCGCGAAGTGAGGGGGTAAGAGCATTTCGCGACGATTGTGCTAGGAAAATCAATATCCGGGGCCGACACAGTTTCTTCTGGGTAAAGACTTTCGGATCGCATCAAGGGTTCTAAAGGCGGATAGGGATTGCGAGTCTTCCTTTGGTTAGTTTCTTCAGCTGCTTCCTCTGAGACGTCGCTATCATCTTCTCCCTCAGCCTCTGGGTCCATCTCCTTGTTCTCCTCCTCGGACTCGGGTTCTTGGGTGCCAGTATCATCGTTTTCACTTATATAGGGATCCTGTTCCGAGTCATTCCCATTGTCCTGACCTTCATCAGTATCGTCTACCTGACCGAGGCGTCTCAGTATAGCCTTGGGCGGCCAGGGAAGAGGTGCATCTTGGTCGTCGCGCCGCAGAGTGAAAACGCGAGTAGCGCGACCGCGATCGGGGTTGCGTCGACATAAAACATCCGCGATCTGGAAACATTGGTTGTTGATGGAGAAATGAGAGTGACTCTGAGTGGCGCAGAGTCCAGCTTCCTGAGGGGTCGCCCAGTTGAATATGCCGACCAAGGTTGAGACAAACTGCGTGAAACCCTTTGTTGTCAAGAGTTTCATGCAGGGTGTGGCCAGGATACCTCCACGATGGAAGAAACAGAGGCGGAACTCTGCGTTTGTCTGATGGAATGTAAGAACGGGGATGAAGTAGCGGCTGTCGTCTGCTCCGAAACATGCCCTCGCATATGTCGCTGCCTGTGCAATCATCGCCGGCCAATCATCCTCGACTACCCCCGGCATGTCGACACTGAGCCAAGATGGTTTCGCAGTGCCCTCTTTGATAGGCTCCCCAGATGTGAGCAAATCCGGTTTCAACGGAAACGCATACCCTACTGACTCTAGCATTTCACGGTTGAAAGCGTAAAATTTGAGTTTTCGTCGAAAGAATCGTGACTCGCGGGCTGCAGCCGAATGTTCAGTTTGGAACGCATGCCTGATGCCGTTGCATAAACCTGCGAGTGGTTTGTAGAACTCCCGTTCAGGTCTCCCAGGAGCAGGCCAGCTTGAGATTGTGACATTATCGCCAGTTATCTTGCAGACTTTCATAATTTGGAGTCGCGTTAACACAGCCTGCGTCCGATTGAGATCAGGACACATTGTCGACGCAAGCGACTCTGACTCCAAAACGGCGCCTTCGAGGTTGACTCTGAGCCGCGCAATGAGTTGGGCTTGATAATATGCTTCATCGTCCATTGTCCAAGCGCTTTGGGTCAAGTGGTCGCTAGCAATACTAGAGTAGTTGTGGCGATAGGGCGCGTCTTCTCAGTTCTGACATGGGTTGTGAACGCTTCGAAGGCGTCGTGGGTATGGCTTTGGCTCAGAAGACTACAGCAGAGGGTGTGATAACGTCGCCGCCATCGTCAGCGTCGTCTGGTTCTATTGACCGATGAGATGATGAGTGGGCAAGATGAAGAGCTTCGAATTGAAGGGTTGCTCTGGATCAGGGAATGACGCCGTCACGAGACAATCGCGTGACACTAACAGGGGTCACCTGGGGACAATTCTTGCATGCGATCGACATAGAGACTGGTTGTGTTTTTGCTCTTGTCGCTGACCCAGCATGTTCAAAAGCTACTTCTTCTGAAAGCACCCCACACCTGCCTCCAAGACGAATCAAAGACCACCAATTCCCAGCTGAGATGCGCCTATCACCAGCAAAAAGGATCAATAACTCGACAAAATACAAGAAAATACAGGTGGAACGAAGGAGGTATCAGAATTTATGTAAGGATACAATATCTGCAGCCAAGCTGCTCAGTAAATACTCAAGTGCACAGGTAGTAATAGTATATAATAAAGTCAATCAAGCTTGAGCTTGAGAAACATGGGCCCAGCCGTCGTAACCCTTCCGCGTCGACCACAGCTTCACGGATACGCCGCTGGCGTTCACAGATAACGAAACTGGCGCGGCCGCATCACCACCGACGTATGGAGTCGTTGATGTAGCATAGGGATGTGACTTTCCATGAAGGAAGGAGAACTCTTCACCGCATCCAGTACCGTGCTCGTCAGGACATTCCACGACAGACGTCAGCCTCTTCTTCTTCTTAATAGTAAGCGGCGAGGGAGATGACAGGGAAGACGGTGATGATGGCGACTCAGGTGACAGTTGGTATTTCGGGATCGATACAGGTGTCGGAGTAGAGATATGGATGGTGGTGAACGTCGTAGGCAGGGAAGGATCATAATTCGGTACAGGAACTCGCCTGATCCGCTGGGCACGATGAACCGAAGGGAGACTGAGTGAATCCCTAGAGTTATTCCGGGGAAGTTTAGAGGGCGATGATGTACGCGGAGTGGGGGGAGGAGGGGCAACAGGGAGAACGAAATGCTCCGTCGTAATCGTGAACTTGGGGGACGGTGGTAGGGAGACGAGCGTCGACTCATCATCATGAGCCGAAGCGTCCTCAATGTCCAACGTTCGAGGGAAGACAAGCTCCTGAGGCACGTCATCACCGAGCATTCGTCTCAGTCTGTCCATCTTCTGCTTCCGGACGGCGGTCTGAGAGGGGATGATGAAATCCGGTTCGATGAGAGAATCGCGTGGTGAAGGTGTGTTGGGCTGGATAGAATAACTCAGGGGAATGTCCTCGAGTATCGTTCCAGCTAGGGAATCTGAGAAGCTAGAGTACACTGGAGGTGGGGGAGATAGCGGAGATGCCGGTATGGTTTCCAATGGTGTAGATGCTACGAGAGAGTTGAACGCAAGGCGAAGAAGAGGGGGTCGCGCGGAGACTTTGGATGTTGTAGCTGCAGGTGAAGACTTGAAGGATCGGCTCTTGGAAAGCCTTGTAGACGACGAACGAGACACCGTGGACGAAGGCGTAGCGCTCCGAGAGGTAGCTGGTGAGCTGGTAGCAGAGGGAAGAGAGGATTTGAGGGTGTCCATGGACTGGCGGCGAAATGGGTCTGGAAAGGGTTCATCACGATAGGCCATAAAAGGACCAGCAAAGCAGGCTAGCGATAGTGAGTTCAGCAAGCTGTTCCACTACATGTGAGATGTAAAGGCTTACCATGGCCATAAGCATCAGTAGCGTCAAGTAGCTGAGGCGTGCTCCCGAGAACACGACCTAGCTTCTTGGTAGAGCGTAAAAGTTGCTTCCGTTGCTGCGACGTAAGTGTGTTCGTCGTAGGCGGTGGTGGGGGAAAGACAATCTTAGTAGTAGACATGGCGTGAACGAAGAATTAGTTGTAAAGTAAAAGGTTGGTCGCGGTGGACGAGCTCGCTGAAATGCAGATGAGTCGTGTTCGAGGGGCTCCAGAGACCCAAGATGGCTGCCTCATGGTGGGCTCCTGGCACCAGCTATCTATACGAGAGCCTAACAAAAAGCGGGTAACCAGCCGAGACAATTATTCGACTACAAAAGGCGGAGTCAGCGCAGATCGAAGCCTGGGTTCACACACAATTGTCCTCGAACAATAGACTTGTTTGCGTGTGTTACGTGTTGCCGCACTCACCGACGACTCATAATAAGGACTCCTTCGATATCGTCGATAAAGCGCAAAAGCAAGAGTAACTCAGCACCATGCTCCGGACGACGGACGGTGTAAAATGAGGAGAAGGAAGGCAGGTTTATTGTGTTACAGTAGGTATCACAAAAAGTTGCTACTGACTGTGGGAACTATCTATCTCACGCTTAGATTTGTAAACGGCAGGGTCTCTGGATCTCAGTCAACGGGATTCTTGAGCGGCAAAGCCTTCTCCTCAGACACCCCCGTGCCAAAGGCGCACCCGAAGACTGCCAACCCAGTCCCTGCCGTCATCTACATTCAAGGCCTCCAGACCCCCGCTACCTCTCCTGCCTCCCGACGGGTGGATCACCGAGTTCTCGTAGGTACCGTTGGCCCCTTGCCCACTGCTAGACGACCAGAAGCCAATCTAGCAAAGACACCGTTAGATGCCTGACAGGCTCATCCGACTCACGGGGGTGAGTAGATGGTCTTCACGGGTGCATGCGGGCCAACAATACCTCAACTGGATGTCCAGCGCGGGGCGAGTGACGGAATCGCCACCTACACAAGAGTAGCCACGGTTTACATCTGGTCAGCTATGTATGTACATCAGTGAGGAAGATAGCACGACACACCTATTGACTTTATACCTTTTCTCCCAGAGTGGCGCTGCCAAATTCCACGGCGTTTGTTGATTTTGGGCAGGAGTCAAACACGACACCGCTTTAAGCTCGAGGTTGTACCATGGACGCGACGCGTCTGAGCACATGACCGATCGATCGATCGCGTCTCGTCCCGCCGTGCAATCCCGCTCTAACTGTAAGGCATTGTATCAACGCTGGTGAGTGAATACTCCATCACGGACCAGCGTTTCTAACACAAGGGAGTCAAACAGATACTTGTCAGAACGTTTACTGAGTGCCCTTGTAAAACTCAATCATGTCGAGGAAGAGGGAAACTTGGGTCCAACTTGGGTCAACCTAACGCTGACTTAAATAGTCACTGTCAACGAGGACCTGTCCTAACACTGGAATCCCCATCTATGAACCCCGCAATGTGGCCTTTCTCCTCTACACGCCGCAGAATTGCATCAGTTGTTGAGGTCGTTTGACTTCATAGTTCTTGGGGGTGAGACTCGAGCATTAACACTGAGTTGTCGTTTTCTTTGAAAGAATCAACATATTGACTAACTTGACTCATTCTTCCGTCTAGATGGTACGGCTGGCTGCTGTCTTGCTTCTCGTTTGAGCGAAGACAAGAACACATCGGTCTTTCTCATTGAACGAGGCGCCGTTGGCGACAATTGGTCCTCTCGGGTCCCCTTGATATCCGCCAATTTCTTCGCCAACGATGCCCCTGCGGCCATCTTCCCTGTGGTGAAGCCACAGTTTTTGGGTAATACTGGCTCATCGCACTTTCCGCGTTCTTCTTCTGGAGAAAGTGAGAAAAGCCATTTCCCCAAAAGCCCACATGAGGACGCTTCATATGAAAAGATGCAGAGTTTGAATCAAGCGGTGAGATCTCTTGTCAATTCTTCGAGGTGTGAAGCAGACATCGTAGACACGGGATACAAAGAACTAATTTTAAGAACGATACAGGAGGGGAGTAGCATAGATTTGTTCTCAAATGTGATACATTAGCATTGAGTTATTCAAAGGTCATTGTGTGCATCGTGATCATGGATGGATTGGACGGTTGAAAGGTGTGTGTGAGGAGTCCACCCAAGGAGTAGAGGGAATTGTCCTTGGGGAGTCGCATCGAGGGCTCGGAAAGTACAACACTCTGGTATCCGTGGCGGAAGCATATGCAGATGTCACGTAGCGGAGCATGTGTTTAAGACAATCATCCCAGCTTAGCCACACCTCCACTTCTAGTAATCTCGGCTCCAGATGTTGTAGGGGAGCGCGAGTACGAGGGCACGGGGGGGGAGGGCACGGGGAACGACCGAGCGGAGAAAGGAGCGGAGTCAAATATTTCGAGCAAAAAAGTTTGTTGGCGCTCACCCTACAACATCTGGCGCAACTCGCATAGAAGGGGGGGNCGTTGGTCCCTATCAGTCACATCAGTCACACAAATTGCCTAATATAGCTGTATCCTGAATCATATGATTGTCTCCTGAATGTAAGGGGCTTGTATCTTTTTTACTCTGCGCAAGCACCATGGACGCTGCTCTGGGGGACCTCTTCCTCGATGATGACGAACGCGACCCTAACCACTGCAACGATATCCATGGTGACCTCGTCTGTGGAAGCCAGCTTCGTGAAGGAGGTCGATGAAGCCAAGGCGTTTATTGTCACTTTTGCCATGTTCGAAGAGCGATCGCATGTTGTTCTGTAGTGTCAATCGCAGTAGATGGGCCGACTTCAACTCCAGCCACGGAGACCTTTCGCAGTGGTCGGCTAACCCTCTCGAACTGGTACTGCACCTCTTCTTCCAATACGTCTGGCTCAGCCCAGCGCCGTAAGCATATGTATTACATCACACGAGAAAGGGCCCCGGTTGCCAACGTAGGGTCAATCGTGAGCCATTGACGTGTAGTTGTTGTGACCATCGGCCTTCAAGCTTCAAGGCCTCAAGGGCTCGATTGCAATAGGAATGAGGTAGAAGATAGCTCGATTTTGTGGCATAAAAGCAACACAAAGTAACCAGTAAATCGACGGGAGGTCCTATGAAAAAGTATTTAGAAAACTCGGGTTCAGTACGATGACATCCATCCCTTACTTTACCGTTAGTTTGTATATTTGTCGTGCGTGATTCTATGTAAGTATGTCGAGCTGATTCATGGTTTTCTTCGCGTTATTACGTCGTGCTCTGACACGCTGCCAGAAGCCATCGAGCCGGAGTGCAACGGGCGCCTGGCAAAAGAAGGGTGGAGAAAAAANCTCGGCGTGAGTTTTTTGATCGAGAAAATTCGGGAAATACCGCGGTAGGGATTACAAACGCGTCTGCGAAAAATTGGAAGTCTACATCCTTTCCGCTCCTACCACCATGTTCGCTGCAGGTCGTGCTCTCCGTTCCGTTTCTCGCTCTGGCAACTTTGCCGTAAGCCCTCTTCTACTTGCTCAATCTTTTCTTCATTGATGAGAACGCGACAAACTGTAGAACCTCCCCCGTTCCGCCATTGCTCGGCACATGAACACAAAAATCAATGGTCGGTTTTTCTTCCGTTCTTTTCCATGCACCGGTTCTCATTTTCTTTTTATGTAGGCCCTGTCGTGGGTATTGACCTTGGTACAACAAATTCATGTGTGTCGGTGATGGAGGGTAAGACGTCAAGGGTCATCGAAAACGCGGAGGGTGCACGGACGACACCGTCGGTCGTCGCTTTCACGAAGCACGGGGAGCGTCTCGTCGGCTTGCCTGCCAAGCGTCAAGCCGTCGTCAACTCTGCCAACACCGTCTTCGCTTTCAAGCGTTTGATTGGACGACAGTTCAAGGACAAGGAGGTTCAAGACGATATGACTCACTGGTGCGCATATCCGCCCTAGTCATATATTCTCCCCACCGAGTCATGCTTGCTTTTTCTTCCCCCTAGGCCCTTCAAGGTTGTGCCGAAGAGTGACGGCCGACCGGCAGTGGAAGTTGAGAATGGAGGCAAAAAGCAACAATTCGTATGTTCCACTCTCAAACTCGATGAGGTCCTTACTAACCTTGGTCCAGTCCGCAGAAGAATTGTCGTCAATGGTCTTGGTCAAGATGCGTGAGACCGCCGAGCAGTTCCTCAACAAAAAANGTCAAGTGAGCTTATATAGATATTCTCTTTTGCGTTTTGACGCTAACGTTTTGGGATCATAGCCATGCTGTCGTCACTGTTCCGGCTTACTTCAATGACGCTCAACGACAGGCGACAAAAGATGCTGGTCAAATTGCTGGCCTTGACGTCCTCCGTGTCGTCAATGAGCCTACTGCCGCCGCCCTTGCTTATGGTCTCGAGCGCAACGACTCATCAGTGATTGCTGTCTACGATCTTGGTGGAGGTACCTTCGATATCTCCATTCTTGAGATGCAGAAGGGCGTGTTCGAAGTCAAGTCCACCAACGGTGACACTCACCTTGGTGGTGAGGATTTCGACATTGCTTTGGTCAACCACCTCATAAGCGAGTTCAAGAAGACGGAAGGTGTCGACCTTTCTGGTGACCGTATGGCCATCCAGCGTATCCGTGAAGCTGCTGAGAAGGCCAAGATCGAACTTTCGTCAACATCCCAGACGGAAATCAACTTGCCTTTCATCACCGCTGATGCCTCTGGCCCCAAGCACATTAACATGAAGCTCATGCGCTCGCAGTTCGAGTCTCTCGTCGCCCCTCTCATTCAAAGAACCATCGAGCCCTGCAAGAAGGCCTTGGCTGATGCTGGTGTCAAGGCCAGCGAGATCAATGAGGTTATCCTTGTTGGTGGTATGAGCCGTATGCCACGCGTCGGCGAGACTGTGAAGTCGATCTTCGGACGTGAAGCCAGCAAGGGCGTCAATCCCGATGAGGCTGTTGCCATTGGTGCCTCCATCCAAGGTGGTATTTTGGCTGGTGACGTTCACGACATCTTATTGCTCGATGTCACTCCTCTCTCTCTTGGTTAGTTACTCATTGCACATGCGTTCCAGCTCCGATCCTTATCCATATTTCCAGGTATCGAGACTCTCGGTGGTATCATGACCAAGTTGATCACCCGTAACACCACCATCCCCACGAAGAAGTCTCAGGTCTTCTCCACTGCTGCTGATGGTCAGACCGCCATCGAGGTCAAGATCTACCAGGGTGAACGTGAACTCGTCCGTGACAACAAGCTCCTCGGAAACTTCAACCTTGTTGGAATCCCCCCTGCCCCCAAGGGTGTTCCTCAAATTGAGATCACCTTCGACATCGATGCTGGTATGTTTTCAAGTCGGTCTTCCGTGTCGTTCACGAAGCTGACGGCCACCTAATAGATGGTATCGTCAACGTCGGCGCCAAGGATAAGGCCACTGGCAAGGATCAATCCATGACCATTGCTTCATCATCGGGTCTCAGCGACAAGGATATCGAGAAGATGGTTTCTGATGCTGAAGAATTTGCAGAAACTGACAAGGCTCGCCGTGCCCTCATTGAGGAGTCAAACAAGGCCGAGTCTGTCTGTGTCGACACCGAGAAGGGTATGTTCTCTCTATTCTTATATAAACCCATTACTCATCGTTGTCCATAGCCATGAACGAGTTCAAGGACCAACTCGACGCTGCTGAGAAGGAGAAGGTCACCAAGCTCATCACCGAACTCCGTGAGATCGCTGCCAAGGGTCAAGCCGCTGACGCCTCCGTCAACGCCGACCAGATCCGGGAGAAGATCAACGAGACTCAACAAGCCTCCCTTGGTCTCTTCCAGAAGGTCTATGAGAAGCGTAACGCTGAGAACTCTGCCTCTGAGGAGTCCTCGTCTGAGTCCTCCGAGAAGAAGGAAGAGAAGTAAACACTCTTCCTT